>BDDA01000425.1:14404-87339 GCA_001662385.1 Chlamydomonas asymmetrica | reverse complement strand
CCCCCCCCCCCCCCCCCACCCGCCCCCCCCACCCCTAACCCCTGCAGGTACGACAGCGTGTGTCCCTCCATGGTGACGCGTGGCGACTGGGGCCAGGGCGACGACCGCCGCATGCTGCGTGCGCTGCTGGCCAAGGGCACGATCAAGGAGTGGGAGGTGGACTGGAACAACCTGGTGGAGGGGCGCACGGCGCAGCAGGTAGGTAGGGCTGGGGGGGTCCACAGCAGGCTGGAGGAGCAGTAGGGAGGGGGCATCAATCGCGTGGGCCGATTGCGTGGGGTGCTCGGGGAGCATGCATGCAGAGGCATGCCAGCTAGCCTTACAGCTTGGGTGGACTGCAATCCGAAGCATCCGTCTTGCTTTCTGCGCACACACAATGCATGGCCCCGCGTTAACCATAAACATATATCACTGCTGAAGCATGCGTCCCATGACTCATCCCATGAAAGCACGCTCACAGCTTGCTGCCCCCCTCCTGCCCTCCCCTCCCCCCTCGCACACGCACGCCCCCCCTGCCGCCTGCACAGTGCAAGCGGCGCTGGCGGCTGATGCTCAAGTGCGTCCCCGACGCGCGCAACCTGGAGTTTGAGGAGGTGGTGGAGTGGCTCGTCAACAAGTACGCGCCGCGACTCAAAGCGGCCATGCAGGGCGCTAATGCGGGCGGCGGCGGCGGCGAGGAGGGCGGCGATGGCGAGGACGGTGGCGAGGACGGTGGTGATGGAGAGGACGGCGGGCAGCAGGATCAGCAGGACGAGTTGGATCAGCATAACGAGCATGAGCAGCATCACGCGCAGCAGCACCAGCGGCATGGTGAGGATGCGATGCACGGTGGTGCGCCGGGCATGGACGCGATCGCAGCGGCGGTCGCAGCGGCGGCAGCGGCGAGCCTTGCTAACTCGGCTGAGGCGGGTGCGGCGGCGGCGGCAGCAGCGGCGGTGGAGCACTTGATGCAGCAGCATCACCAGCAGCAGCAGCAACAGCAGCAGCAGCAGGACATGGCGGTGGCTGCTGCCGCGGCGGCGGCGGCCCAGCAGCAGGCGCTTGCTCAGCAGCATCACCAACACCACCAGCACCACCAACACCAGCACCACGGGGGCGATGCATCGCACAGCCTCCCCAACGAAGCTGCCACTGCGGAGCAGCAGGCGGCGGTGGCGGCGGCTGCCGCGGCGGCGGCGGTGGCGGCGGCGGCGAGTTCTGCGGCGGGCCTGGTGGCGGCGGACCCGCACCTGCTGGCGCCTGCTGCGCCCGGGGCCATGCACATGCCGGACCAGCACCAGATGCAGCAGATGGTGGCGGCGGAGGTGGCGCAGCTGCAGCTGCAGCATCAACAACAACAGCAGCAGCAGTGACACGCATAGGCCCTTCGCTTTCTATCAGACAACAGGGCAGCAGTCAGTTGCCCATCTGCGTGCGAGCCATTGCACTGGTATGTGTACCTGCGCGCTCTCGGCGGGCGGAGGGGTGCCTGCAAGCATGCAACTGCAGCAGCTCTAATGCGCCACCTGATGCTTCGGGACACCTGTCACTCTATGCCTTGATCCTCACTCTTTTCGCATCAGCTCTTTTCGCACTTAAATTCCAGAAGG
This sequence comes from Chlamydomonas asymmetrica, assembly GCA_001662385.1. NCBI lineage: Eukaryota > Viridiplantae > Chlorophyta > Chlorophyceae > Chlamydomonadales > Chlamydomonadaceae > Chlamydomonas > Chlamydomonas asymmetrica. Next base: position 85,750 of record BDDA01000425.1, on the reverse strand, counting down.
ACTTGCTGACTCGTACCGGTATGTGTTGGAAGCAACCAAGTGAATTATGCTGGCTGTGAGGCAGGCAGCGCGTGTGGTGGTGTGGCGGTGTGCACCCACTGCAGTGCATCGCTGTCCCGGCCGCTGCCGTCCATGCGCATTCACGCCACGATTATTTGCGTGGGGTGCGCCTCGTCTGCTTGCATTGAGCAAGGTGTTCACGCTGTGTCTCGGGCAACAGTCGTTCAACACTAACTTGCGCGGTTGCGCATGCACACTCCATGCATGGCAGGCGCGTGTGCATGCCTGTGGAGTTCAGTGTACACTGAAATGCCGTTCGCACAACTTCAGCTGTGCATAGGCCGCACGGCATAACAGTGCATTTGTGTAACGTATCAACAGGTCTGGGCGCTCTGTACGCACCAACTGCCACCTGTGGCCGTGCTGCGCTATGCGGGCCCACACGGCCGCGCTGCTTGCAGTCATGCTGTAGACTCCGCCATCCCACCCGCCTCTCTGACACCCTACTTGATGTGTTTACCACAGCACGTCAGGCACAGATTGGCATGCATGCATGGCAGACCATAGTCTGCTGTCGCATATCGCTACTAAGGCATACAGGCCCCGCATGCGGCAAGCAACGGCAGCTCTTGAGGCCCTCCACCTGAACCAACGCACCACCTGATGCAGAGGTGGCACTGCTGGCGGGCGCTGTAATTGTCCAGCTCGCACGCTACCAAACGTGACAAAGCTGTGGGGCGCCGGTGTATACGCGGGGTGCCAGGGCGGCATGAGTTGCGTGTTGGCGCGAACGAGAAGGTATGCCACACAAGTCGGTTGCCACGCAATTCATCATGCCACATGGGCATTGTAGGGTGTGTGTCTGTGTGACACATGGCACAGTACAAAGGTATGTGATTACTTAGTCATACAGGCCGGGCAGGCGATGCCAGCTGGCGATCCCAATAGCTAGTTAGCAGTGTGCCCGATTGCCCTGTTCCATACAACATGATGAGCAAAGCGCGACTGTAACAACGCTTCACGCTATGGCGGCGCCAGGCGGCATGTGCATAGGTCCAGCCTGGTTGGGCACCCCCTTGAGGCCCTTGGTGCGGGGCCGCTTGGCAGGGGGGATGTCGGCATCTGGGTCGTAGCGATACACAGAGCACCGGCCACGCTTAATGCCAGTTTTGACAATGCAGGCTATGTCGCGGAAAGCTTTCACCACCATAATCCGCCATGTGGGGGCATGACTGGGATCAGTTACGTTGGGCCTCGTGTCCAGGTCGTTGCGGAACTCTGGGTTACTTTCAATCATGTCGCACACCTCATGGTAGGTGCCCTGCGCGGTGGTGGCCACGCACACAATACAAAACAGTTTGTGACATGGGACACCAGTGCTGATACCAGTGGCCACAACGATTGAACTGCACGCTGTGCGCAACATACAACATGCCCCACCTCGAAATCCGGCAGCTGTTGCAGGGCCCATATGATTTTAGCCGGCATTGGGACGCTTGGGCGCAGTCGCTCCCGCCGTGCTGAGGGTGTGGTGAGCCCCGCAGCGACACGCTTGCGGATTACCATGAACCTGTTGACGAGCTTTTGGTACTGTAATCGCGTCTGCAGCTCTCCTATGCCTGAACACGATTATAACACCATCACAGTGTAACAGTCATAGTGGATGGAGGGCGGCACGCACATGGAGTGCGCGTGCAGCCAGACGCCCCATGATGGGGATCAGGGTGAAAATGAAAATGCCCCGGGAGAGGGCCACTAGGGCTCCTAGGGCCAAGTGGTAAGCAACATAATTATGACGATGTTCATATGTATGCTTGGCGTTCATCAGCTTACATTGCGACCAAGTATCCGTCCTGCGGATTCAGACTATTTGGCTGCTTTGTATACCGTTAGCGGTAGCGCTCACTACTGAAACAATACCGGTTCATCTGGCACCATGTACGCATACTTGCCATTCTAGATGTGCGGGGTCAGGGTTACATGCAGTGCCTTTTGAAACGGCTGAGAACCAACAGCTGCAGCGATGCACACATGCAGCACGGTGAGCCTATTATGGTTGGACCCTGGATTGAGCATGGGCCGTTTGGCCGACACGCTCCTGATTTAATATAAATTTAGGTAACATGAAATAACACTTGCGGCATGGCAGGACTGGGCTTTGAGATCGACAAAGCATGCCTTATGGACGGTGCCAGCTAGTGTAAGCAAAGTGGCAGCGCCTTATGTCCTGCCATGCAGCGCCTCCCTCACCTGCACGACGTGCCAGAGCAGCGTAGTCAATCGCAGCGGTGCTGCCTGATGCCTTCATCTCCACCGCTGCCGCATGCAGGCGCTCCTCCTGCTCCTCACTGTACTCAATGTGACTTGCGCCACCCGTGCTGCCTGCAACAGGTGCTTGGCCAGGAGCTGCAGCAGCATCGGCCTGCAGCACAGAAATGTACCCAGCATCAGCATCTGTCGCTGCCAGCTGACTTGTGCTGCAGCAGATCACCGCCCGAAGCGCTGCCACTGCGAAGGCACTCCAGGCAGGGTGCATGCATGATGATGCATGATGAATGATGCAGCCAAGCTGCAGATGGTACAGGCACAGCCGCAAGTGAAGTCCTCACAATGCGACAGGTACAAGCCACTGGCAAGGGTGCCGCAAGCATCACCATGTCTTCCAGCATCGCATTTAAACTGCAGTCCACGCAAGCAGTCGGCAGTACAAGCAAGGGCCATGCTGAGGCAGATGCAGACCGAATGCCAGCTGGTCAGGCGCACACCGCAGCACGCCACCCGCCTTGATGCACCGCTACGCCCACATGGTGACACAGCCGCAGGCCTAAGTGCGCCACTCACCGCGCTGCGTACGCCGCCACACGCTGCTGGTGAGGGCAGCACAGAACAGTACAGCTGCGCGTTGAGCACCGCCTGTGTCGCCAGGCGCAGCAAGCCCTGGAGCACAGCAGCAACCAAGACAGGCACAGTCCAGGAGGGAAAAGAAGGACCAGGTCACAGCGGCAGCAACAACACTGCAGCAGGACAAGGGTACGTTTGCCAAGCAATTTAAGACTGGTTCGCTGTCATCAGGCAAGAATGTCCTACTTGGCAGAGACGTGGTGTTATGCCCACACATGTGCTGCTTGACGGTCCTTCCACCTGCTGCGACACCGCCATACAGAAAAACATCACTTGGTCAGCATCACAGGGTTAAGAGGCGCTGGCTCATCTGCGTCCGGGCACGGAGGTCGCAGCCACAACAGACTCTCAGTGAAAAAGCTTGCCTGTTCCTGAGAGTTTTTTATGTGCCTGTAATTCTCACTGTTGCGCACTGCAACAAGGGCAAGATCCTGCAGTGCCCGGCACGCCACTGCACTGGCCATTTGCTCGTTGTCAACTGTCAACAGGCCTGTCGCACACCCCAACACACCCTAGCGTGCTGAGGCCAAGGCGTCATAGCAGCGCAAAGCTGCCCTCCCAACGGTAAGTAAGAACGGTTTGTAAGGGTGGCACGCTCGTGGCGTGGGTGGTAGGGCCAAGCGCGAGGCCACGAACAGGAATGCGTGTAATCACGTCAAAATATTGGTGCAAAGAGGTGGACCAATATTGACAGCTCATTGTTCCTTGCTGTGTCTGGGAGGAGTCTGCACATACGAAATGGTTCCGGAGCCAGGCGATTCCGAACAGTCATGCCTCGACCTGCATGAACAGCCTGTTGCCTCTCGCCTATTTGGCATTGCTTTATCGACAAGCAGCTGTGCATGGCATGCTAAGCACTGCTATTGTGGGTGCTGCACCCTGCGCACTACAGCCTCAGTACTGCTGCCCTCTCCTGACCTTCCTCATGCTCCTGCTGCTGCTGCTCTTGTTGCTGCCACTGCTGCGAGCAGGGCAGGAGAATGTGCTGCAGTCCGTAAGGGCACCATGTTCAGGACAATGACTGCCGGAGTGGGCTGCGGTGCAGATCATCCTCCACACATTGTTGTACATACCGCAACCATTTGTGCAGCGTGTAGCCCTGACGGTGTTGCAGACTTGCTGCCAGTCCGCCTTTCCAGCGGCCGTGTGCTTGGCATAAACAGCATGGCTGTTCAGTTTGGGTGAGTGCGTGGTTTGGAGAGTCAATGGCACACATTATGGTATGCAGGGCAATGCAGAGAGAGCAATGCCGCTGAATGTGAGTATATGATGCTGACTTTTGCTGAGGGTCACATGAGGTACCGGCAGGGGATTGGAGGCAGTGGGGTTGACGGAGGAGGCGGGGGTCGACTGCGGAGCGAGGAAGGTGAACGCACCTCACACAAACGTCCACCTGCTTTTGTGCAGTGAGGGACTGGTGCAAGCAACCTACATGGACCCCACGCACACCCTACCTGGCAGCATGCGTACGCAGAGGTGACAGCGAGCGACAGCAGCACGCCCGCCATCTGGGTCGTTGGTCATCCAGGCCTCGCCCCCGCAGTTTCCCAGGGCTTGGCTCCACAACAGCCAGCTAGCTGCCACCTCTCGCATCGCCCACCCAGCTGGACTGATGCCGGTGGCATGCTGCTACCCAAGCTGACGAGCTCAGTCGGGCATTTCCCATGGGGAGGCGCGCCCCTCGCGTGGGCCGGGTACACCGCGTCCTGGCGCCATAGCGGCTGACCATTCCACACTGGAGCGAGAGGAGACAGCCGTCCAGATAGAGTGCATGCTGCACAAGCAACACAAAGCGAAGGTTTGCTGCAGCCCATGGTGTACGGCTCGTCATTGTAGATGGCCAACGAACCCAACAGCCGCACCTAGGTGGGCCGGCACAGTCCCAAAAGCGCGCTTTACGAGTTCATCAAGAAACAGGACAGCCGGCATTATTTGCACAGGCAAGCGCTCATGGGGTTCAAGCCTTCTCATTCAATGAACACGCACGGCGGTCACACGCGCGCACACACACATGCGCAGTAGCCCCCCGCCCTCATCTGGTGCACACAGGCATGCATGGTACAGTGAGGGCACGCACACAATCCATGTTCGCGGACGGTAATACCAGCTCTTTGACGTACATGGCTTGACGGTGAGACCACAATCAAACGGCCTGAGAGACCACAAAATGCGCATGTGTCCACCAAGTCCACCCGTCCATCAATCGCTGCTTATGGCTGCCCGGTGTGCATTGGGCGAATCCGGCCACAACAGGAGCGATCAGCGGGGTGCCAAAAGCGCATGCCTTGAGCATGATGCTCCAGCGCACTTTGGCTGGATGCACGTGCCTGTGCAGCCTGCCAACGTAATGCCTTTGCTGCAGCATGTGTGCAACAATGCACAGTTGGGACGTCACTGACATGCTCTTATAGCAGCTCTTTACATCAACCCAGTATGATGCATGGTGCATGTACTGCACTGCACTAAATCGCACTCGCGTGTGTACAGCCAGTTCAGGTGAACGGGACCCAGCACGCTGCATGCACAAATGCACACATACAGGCGCTCACCGGTGCAGCAGCCCTATGCCTCACGCAACAAGCCTTCGGATGCGGAGCAGCCCCACTCGGTTCGTACCACGGGCCATGCACCACACACACAATGCAGAGCTAGAGATCGTTCAGCCGCTGTACAGCTGCAAAGGCGTACGAGCAGTGAGCTAAAGCAGGGGAGCCATTCTGTGCGCGACACACGTTCAATGTGCTGTATGAAACAGCTCAACACGTGACCGTTTAGTTTGTTACCAACCACTCGTAGTCACCATTTTTGAAGCATGTCCTTTTTGGTGGCCAGCAATCAGTACTCATGAATGACACATCCTGCAGGTGTGGCACGGCCTGGCATGCCGCAGCATCACGCATTACGCCGGCCCACATAAATGCAGCGCAGCCCGGCAAGGTGCTTTGAGGCGCGCTGTGCATCGTAAAGCGGCGTCATATCGGTGCGGCATCAGGCGCAAAGCTTCTCCAAACAGGCGGTGATGTCCAACCGAGCCCCAGCGTACGCAGGCATGACAGGCCCGTTACAGCTCGCAGAGCAGTGCTAAATGCCATGATGGCATTGTTCCGGTCGCTGCTGCATCGTTCAATGATGTTTAGGCCAAGCAGTTGCAACGCTGACAGGTGCCGAGCGCTGGGCAGCAGTGTGCACAGAACTGCTGCAAGTCTGCGAGCTCCAGGCTCCAGACCTGCAGACTCGTCAGGCTGCTCAGCACCGTGCAGGAAAGCAATTCGCACACGGCCGTCTGCTGCTGTGACGGAACAAACGGCTGGATTTTGAACAGGGAGACGGCTCCAACCATCAATTCACGCAGACCCGTCGCTGAAAAAGCGCTCCAGAATACAGTGGTGAGCTGAAACTCGCCATGCCATGTCTTGCCCTGGAAGCATTCAGGAAGGATCAGGCTTGTCAGGCGGCTCAGGTGCTTGGCCTGCAGCACCGAAGTCAGGGCCGGCACTACAAGCCCGACAGGCCCCGATCCCACATATCCCACATGCTCAGCTCCTGCAGCGCGCTGAGGCCTCTGGTAGCCGCTAGCGCGTGAAGCACCTCTGCAACCCCCTCAGGCGGGCCCAGCAGCACAGGTAGGTGCAGCCCGGTCAAGCCATACAGGTGGGTGCCGCGCTGCAGCATCGCCGAAACATCCGCGCCTGTGAAAACACTGCTGCCTTTGAGGTTGAGCTTGGTGAGGCGGAGGTGCTGCGAGTTGGTGAGCACCCGCGGCATCGTCCACGGTGCCTCGGAGTCCACGTTGTCTCTGTCCTCAGATAAGCGACCGCTAAAGTCCAACTTGCGCAGGCGTGTGTGTAATGAAGCTGCGCACAAGCATATTCAAGCCTTCCTGACCACAAACCTCCATTCCAGCCAGGCTGAGTTTGGGATGTCATTGTCATCCCACCATTCTGGCGACAGACATGACTTCCATTTAGCCGTGAAAATGACAGTCTGCCTTCCGCGCGCAGGAGAAATCCAAGTGTGGAATGCTCGATACCGACGATACAGCATGTCCGTGTTTGTCGCATGCGACGCCGCTAGCGGACGCCAGCCGTTGCCGAAATCCGTTCCTGCCAGGTCCCGGCGCGTCAAGCCTGACAGGTGGATTAAGTTAAGCAACACCCGGCCGAGCTCCTCAGCGAGTGAGTCGTCCTCGTCCGTCAGGCAACCGCTCAGGTCCAGGTGCGTGAAGTTGGCTCGGGCCAGGCAGCGCAGCGCTTGCAGCGGCAAGATGGTAGAAGCAATATCCTTATGACTCACGCACACAGGACACCGCAAGACCAACGTGCGCAGGCTGGACAGCTGTGCTACGAGCGCCACCAGCGCTGAGGCGCACTTGGCCTCTTCCACATGACCTTTGGAACCGGCGGTATACCGGTACCATTCATCATTCAGGTTGACGTCAAGGTGCGTCAGGGTGGCATGCACATGCGTGCTGCGGCGCAAGCAGGCAAAGGCCGCCATTGTTCCCTCCCTGCCAAGGTGCTGTCTCTCTAATTTCACTTCGCCAAGGCGTATGAACGATGCAGGGAGCAGCTGATTGGGATGTTGATAGGGCCACGCAACGCCTGTGCCGGTCAGCTGCCTTGCCAGGTCGGTGTTTCGCAAGGCAGTGACGCCATGCGTGTAGCACTCACGCCAGCACTTGCAAACCAGCATCACGCTCTTGTTCACGCGGTGGGGTGCCAGGATGAGCTCCACCACATCGGTCGGCAAAAGGTCAAAATGAGAGGCCATGCGGTTGGCGGCGGCCCCAACAGCGTTCAGCTGCGGTGTGGTATCCGCAGCCGCCATGGAATGACGTTGTGCTAGATCGCGTACGGCGGATGGTGCGCTGGCTGGTGTGATGCGTTGTGATCCGCAGGCACCTACACAAGCTCAGCAGGCCGGCAGGCACCGGAGGCACAGGTATGCGCAAACAAACAAGTAATTAGGTGGGGGCGTGAGGGGTGTGTGAAGGACCCGCTCCTCTCACATACCCCTGTTGTCGCCTGTTTGCTTGACTCGCACATCTGAGAGTTTATGTCCTCATCTGAGGAGAGTGTCGGCCTCGGCTAGAAAGCTCCACATGTAAAAAAATCTAAAAAGCTAAATCTAAAATCTAAATCTCACATAAGAGTAGGGGTGCGTGGAGGGCGACGCGGTACATGCTGTTAGCACAAGGACCTTGCAGCCAAATGCTTGGCTTCCCCAAGATGGGGACCAGGGCGGACATGAAAGTGCTCAAACGAATCCAGGGGAGGGGACGCTGCTATGGCTCATTAGTCTAAGGTAAGCGACATTATGTTGCATGATACATAGCTTGGGGGTCATCATCGATGTAGGCTGCGACCAAGTACCCGTCCTGCCGATTCAGCTGCCTTGGCACGTAACTCTTGATGTGCGGGCATTCCAGGGTTGCATGCGGTGCATGATGCAGAAGTGAGAACCACACCATGCAGCGATGCACACATGTGGCAAGGCAGGATGGCGCTTTGGGATCGAATGAAGCGGCCATCATGCACTGCCAGCTAGCTTAAGCACAGTGGCAGCGCTGTACGGCGTGCCTGGAAGCATGACTCTCACCTGCTTTGCGTGCCAGGGCAGCGTAGTCAACCGCAGCGGTGCTGCCCGATTCATGCATCTCCACTGCTGGCGCATGCAGGCGCTCCTGCTGTTGCTCCTCAGTGCACTGGCTGTGACTTGCACCGCCCGTGCTGCCAGCAGGAACAGTTGCATGCAGAGGAGCTGAAGCATTATTGGTCTGCGCAGCACAGAAACCCAGCATACACGATTTGTAACCGCGGCACCTGACTGATACCGCAATCACTGCCAAAACCACCATCAACCATCGCTGAGGCACAGCAGGCAGGATGCACGCACCATTAATGAATGGACTATGAGGCAGCTACAGGCGCACATACAGCAAATCATTCATGCGGTACGTTCAAAGCCCTCACAGCATGTCCTGCCATCAGTTGAAAGCAGTTGTGCTTGCCCGCATACGAGCCAGTGCTGGAGTTGCAGTGCAGTGCACGTCAGGGCCAGGCTGAGCAGCTCAGGCGTGCTCCGCAGCACAACACCCGACTTGATGTGCCACCCACATGATCATGCACTCCTAAACGCCACTCACCACACCGCCTGCACTGCCACACGCTGCTGGTGATGAGGGGAGCACACAGCGGTACACCTGCGCATTGTGCACTGCCTGTGTCGCCAGGCGCAGCAAGCCCTGAAGCACAGCAGCAAGGCAGCAGGTGTAGTCCAGGAGGAAGAGACCAGGTCCCTGAGCCGGGGACAAGGATCCGGAACTGAGTCAAGGCAAGGCTTGCGGTTTGAAACTAGTGCGAGCATGTCCCACTTGGCAGGGACGTGGTGTTGTGCCCACTTGTGCGCTGATTGACGGTCCTTCCACCTGCAACACAGGCATAAAGAATTGTATGCATAGTGGTGGTAAGAGAAGCAGTACCAGGTGAGAGGTACGGCCGTATCATAATCTGCTAGCTATACACAGCAGCAGTTGCAGCCGCGCGCAACTTGACTTCAGCAACAAGGCTTGCCTGGTTCTGAACGCTGCTAATGGTCATGAAAGCCGCGCTGTGGATCACTGCGTCGTGCGCAAGATCCTGGAGCGCTTGACACGCCACTGTGCGGTCCATCGGTGTGGCCTGTCAATATGTGCGTGCCGACCAGACGTGAATACTAGGTCTCCCAAGCCCGCCAGCGTATATAGAGCTGAGCTGTCCTCCCAAAGGTGAGCAAGAAGAGTTGCCTGCGTTTACTGTTGAGTGGTTTACACGTTCAGACAGGTTCAGAGGGCCAACGGAAAGCCAAGAAGTGTCAAAAGACAAGCAAGTTGTGCATACTGGGCTGGTGCAATGGGTTGGCCTTGCATTGGTCGCCTGCACAGGGCTGCGCAATCCCTTGGTTCCGGAGCATGGCGATTGTCCTCAACAAACGCCTTGCCTGAGCGAACCAGCCTGGTGCCCTTGCCTGATCGCTTTGATTCGCCCATAAACATCTACGTATAGCAGGCCATACGCTGCGCTTCTCCCACAACTCCCACGCACCGCACTCGGCGTTGGACCGTTGCTGCACTGTTGTCGTCTGCCCTTCCTTCAGGTGCTGCTGGTCCTGCAGCTGCCGGAGCACAGAAGAATGTGCTGCAGCCTGCAACGACCGCATGCTTAGCATGGAGGACAGCAGCGGTTGCAGGCTGCGGTATCGCCAAACACCGTTGTCCTGCAACCATTTGCGCAGCCCCGCCAGGGTTGCATCGCTCCCGCCCGTGTGCCATTCAACCAGCAGGGTGGAGTTGAGGAAAAAATACTGCTGCTCCCGCTTGGGCGTGCGGGTGGAGTCCATGGGACACAGTATGGGCGCACCCCCCACTGAAGCCCACCTGCAGGCGTCAGCAGCCTGCTGTAGTATGGTCCCGGGCAATGCTGCATGCTGGGTGCGTGCAGATGCTGCAGGGGGTCGTATGAGGCACTGGTAGGGGGTTGAGCAAGGCGGGAGGGGTGCTGTTGAGGCGCCAGGGGTCGACTGCGGAGGCAGGCCAGCAGCGTGCTTCAGCTGTGCGTGCAACAGTCAGCTGCTTACAAGGTCTTGCCCGGGAGCTTGTTTGCCAGTACCTTACACATCTGGGTGGTGCTGCAGAGGATGAAGCTGCGTGCGTGTGGGCGGGGGCGGGCAGGTGTTTTGGGGTCAGCCGCCACAGACGGCACACCGAGTGAGATCGCGTTTGACACGCAAATCCATTACACTTATTTGGTAGCCAAGCTGCATGCAAGCAGTGGGAATGCAGAGGGCCAAGCCTGCACATGCGGAGACGGCATGACCCCAGGCTGAGAACGTGAGCGCGCTAATCAACAGAGCTCACACAATGGGCACAATATACGCAATCACAGGAGCCGTGGCTGAATTGTCAGCTAGCTAATCAGTGGCAATCCACAAACGCGAACCATCCATCTAGGGGAGCTTTGAATGGCACAGCAGCCCTGCAACACGTGCCTGCAGCAGTATTGCAGTAGATACAGCAGCGCCAGCAATATTGAAATGCATAGAAAAGCACAGGACCGACAGTTTCTTGGTAAATTGCATTATCCCCGGGATATCACCAGGCAAGCTACCAAGGAAAGCAAGGATGGAGCTATAGGAGCTACGCAAGGAGCGGATTCGTTAAACATCCTTGCGCGCGGGCGTATTTAGGGCGTATTCTCAGTTTTCCACACGCGCTGGATACGCACGGTTGAAAAACTTGGCCTTGCATTGCAACTGGTGCATATTGAGGCGTTCTGTAAGCAAGTATGTATAAAGTGATGCTACCGCCGCTGCTGATGCCGGTAAAGCTGACGCGTCATCAAATTATTCACGTGCGCAGGATGGCAAGGCATGCAGGGCCACCACGACCAGCCGAATGACCGCACCTGGCGAAAGCACCTGCCTGCCTCTGGTCAGTGGGACCCATACATACAACATACATCACTATACATGCAACCCCAAAGCCTACCAGTTTAGGACCACACGCAGAGCACGAGAGAGCTCGTAACTGTAACCGTGAGTATTTCGAAAACGCACAAAACAATATATGTTTGGTCGCGTTGCGACTGTGCAAGCGTGATGCGAATGTGCGCATGCACTCGGCAATACTAAGCACCGCAAGCTAGACGGAGGAGAGCACGTGATGGGACATAAGCCCTGCATGCTCAGAGCGCACCCATGCGGACACAACAACGCGGCAACGGGTCGGTTTGCGTTGCCTCGGTGCGGTTCCTGAGCAGGCACCCCTACAACAGCCACATTGGGGTGGTAGGGGCCGCAAGTAGAGAGCCATGCAGAAAAGTGTCACCGCCAAAATCTGCATGTGTGGTGTTACCAATATCGCTGCTATACGTCTGGAAACCGCCATTGCAAGGCGTGACTGGTAGCGCCGCTTGCAGGCGACACGCTGTAGACAACCACAGGGCGTGGCGTGCGTGGTGCGACCAGTAAGAAAGGCATACAATAAGTTGTGCGTGCAAGCACTCGGCGCAAAGCCTCAAAATCGGCAAGTGCTCAGCACGTCATGCCGGTGTTATATACAGGCTGCTACAGGTGATTAAGAACCGCTAGCTGCTACAGGTGATTAAGAACCGCTAGCTGCTTGCATGCCGGCAATCGCTCGGCTTGCCAGCGGTCTAGGGCTCTAGGCCACAGTCTGCATGACGGAGGTCCGCTGCTGCGGCGCCTCAATGTGCTTGTCGTACACCGCCAGCGCCTCTTCCTCGCTGTGCACCTTGCCGCCAGCGATGGCGCTACGCATCTCCGCCGCAACGCCCGCCCAGTCCTTGAAGGTGCGGCCCTCCTTGGCGGCAGCAGCGGCCACCGCATAGAACTTCTGCGTGAAGGCGCCCACCTCCATGCCTTGCCTGGCGCCCAGCTCAGCCAGGGACTTGCCGGCGTCGTCGTTGGCGGCCTTTGCCTCCATCGCCTGCCACACGGGGGCGCTCAGGAAGTACTGGCCCTGTGGGTGGGGAAACATGGGGAAATAGCAAGGGGAAACCTGCAGGTCAGTGGAAAGCACCGTGGTTGCGGCGTGTGGGAGGGAGGATGGACGCAGGCGACGTTGCAAGGATGCCGAGGCACACGATGTTAGTTCAGATGCAGTGAGCTGGCATGCAAGAGGCAGTGTTGGATGCCCAAATAAGCCAGGCAGGTTGGCAAGGGCTATCACAGTCCACTGCACTTGCACTTACCCAGAACTTGGCGTCCAGGCCCACATCAGACTCGCCGGAGGAGGGGTACACCACAGCGCCGTCCACGATGGGGAGGCCACCCTTGGTCAGCAGCGGCACAAACGCGCCCTTGGCGGTGGCGGTCTTGACGCTCAGGACGCGTGCAGTAGCAAAAGCGCCGTCGTAGAGCACAAGCAGCTCATCATCCACGGATACAGCGCCCGCGAGGGTGGCCTGGTTGGTCCTTGGGTTGAGCACGTGGTGGTTTGGCGACGCGACCAACACGCCGGGCTTAGCAGCTTCGGGGCGGTCGTACGTGATGAAGGTGTACTGGGCCTCGGTGTTGGAGGCAGCCTTCTTGTAGTCATACACCTGGCAGGTGGACAGTTGGCCACCCACTGATGAGGTGAGTGCACCGTCGGCACGGAACACTGGCTCGCGCACAAGGCACTCGACGCTGTCGCCGACACGCAGCTCAGGCAGGGCAACGGTCTCCAGCGCTCCCTTGGCCGACACACGGCGCACGGTTGAGGTCTCAGGGAAGCACACCTCGACTGTAAGTGAAGATAGCGGCATTCAGCAAGCCATGGTGAGATATGTGCAGCCACACAGAACTGTTCGTTGCATGCACGCACTTCAGATACCAGAGCACAGCGTTGATGCAACAGCAGAACGAAGGCACACAAACGCTGACACAGACCGCCATGTGATAGAAGGCCTGGCTTGTCGAAAGATTGGGAGCAACTGTAACTGCGTGTTGAGTGATGGTGCGGTGGTGGAGTTCTCACCTGGGCAGCCCTTCACCTGCACCGGGACAGAAACGGGAAGCAAACACACAGCCAGTACTATGAGAGGCAGTGTGCTTGCGAGAGAAACCCTTCTGAACCCTATGCAGAGTTTGGCGGTGAAGAATGCTGCAGTGATCTGCTGTGGGCAGCGGGTGGGCAGTGACCGGGAACTTACCTCGAAAATGCGGTGCATGCCACGAGCAGAGCAGTGGGTCCCCACTGCAGGCAGCAATGGTGTGATATGTGGGCAGTACTCGAAAGCCAGTTCTGTGCACTTTCCTTGGCTCACTTCGAGGACATTACTTCAAACAGTGCAGTAGCGGTGGTGGGCCTGCAAGCCACGCACTCACCGGGACAGCTGAACACAAAGAAGCCATTGCTGTCAAACGGTACGATGACGGTACCGCTGGGTCCCACGATGCCCAAGTTACCGGGTGTTGGCCTGGCGCATATGTCAGCTGCGAACCGTCCAGGCAGGCGTGGCGCATATGTAGACTGCTCACGTTAGTTGTGCAGTTCTGATGGGTGAGCAAAAAACGCTGCAGTGCAAGGCAGAAGAAGCTGGGGCCACATACCACAAAGTAGTGAAACCAAGTCAGAACACCCACCGATGGTGACGGGCAAGGTCGCGGTCTTCTCGAGATGTACGCCGTGGGGGATCATCTGTTGAAGCAAGCAAGGGTTTCAAGCGTTGGGGTACTTACTGACTGATCGCACCAGCCTACTTCGTACCACACACTGGCGCACACAGCACCAATTGTTTGCTGCGTACGACATGCAAATCTAGCGTGCCACACTCACCCCAGTCCACTGAAACGTCACTGTGTCACCACAGTTTACTTGTTCAGGGTCGCCTGCTGAGAAAACGTTGAACATCCAGGGGGCCACAAGGATGTTCACGGCCTTAGCTCCACTCAGTAAGGCCGCAAGTGCCGCGACCAGCAGTAAACACTGACTTGCTATGGCGGGGGCCATGTTGATGGGAATGCTCGTGTGACACGCGTGTGCGTATGTCTGGTGTGTTGGCTTGGTAGTCACACATGCCTGTGCAAGTGTGCGTCCGCGTCATTTAAGCACCGCACTTGAGGCGTCCATTTCAACCTCCATGTTTCAGGCTACACCACGTCACACCACGGGGGAGGTTTGCCCACAGGAATCCGTCGAAGCTTCCCCCCTTGTGGCTGCGCGGTCGCGCCAGCTGCATACTACGCTCAAGCTATATGGTCTGCATCGCCCGCAATCACTAGATACGCGCTGCGCCAGTGCTGAAGTAGTGCAAGGGGCCAGAGGGCAGGTGCCTCAATCAATACAACGCCAGCCTGCGCCAGCTCGGCTCTCAGGTACGTTCATAACACGGCAGACAGTAGAAGTGCGGGAAGCTGTGCCGAACCATACTGTTTGTCGGCTGCGCGCTTCGGGTGGGATGGAGGGCGAGGCGGCGGGCTGTACCGTGTCAGCGACCGAGCAGCGAGCTCCAGCGTGTTGATGCTGAACCCTAGACTGACGCATGCCCTGTTGTAGTCAAGAAACAAAGCATTTTAAGCCCCGGTTCCTATCCTAGTAGCCTTCTTTGGGAGGCACGCTGCTGCCGTGCGTCAGACAGTCATAGTACAGCAGTCTCACTGCGCCCTGAACTGCCTCACGTCACATTCTATTGGTCTCCTGGTGTGGCTGGCGTCACATGTTAACTGTGAGGGGTTTTCAAGTGTTTGGGTGGGGTTGAGTTTGTGCAATGTTGCTGCCCAAGGTTTCGGTGGCGCTAGTCCCAACCGCCGCGGTTTTCACTGTCAGGACTCAGGAGATCAGAGCATGCCATAACTATGCCACGGCCATGTAGCACAACCTAGAACAGAGTGATACGCAAAACCCTTCAGCTCAAGTTCGGTGTGCAGGGACACTGGCATGGTAAGCAGACTGCCACCTGCCACCTGCCTCCTGCCCTCCGTGTGGTTCCGGAGCATGGTTCACCAAGAGCTCACAGTCCGGGGACAGCCACTCGAGCTCCGAGCTCACGGTGCTCGCAAGCGCATGAGGCAGCTTGACACTGGTATGTATGGACCACACATGGCCCACACATACCAAAGCGCACCAACACAGACAGACGTATCGAAACCATCCAGCAGCAAACCATGCAACCAAACGCAGAGGCCCAAGCCCATCGCAGCTGAGCACCATACCCCAACCATGCTTCCTGGAAGGCAGCCCCATCCCATCAGGTCCCATAGTACCAGTCCCAGGCACTAGCGCAACAACAATTGAAATTTCAAACACTTACACACCTGACGGTGAAATACACGCACGCGGTGGCGACAACAGAAAGAAGCCTGCAGCTCTCTACTGATAGATTGCGCGTTTGTTCGAAGGCTAGCGTCTCGGAAAGCTGTCAAATAGTGTCACCGCACACAAAGTAGTCTATCTCGATACCTGCGCACGCCGTGACTTTGCTGACTCGCTTGCAGTTCTCACCCGTAACGCTGGGAGAGTTGTGTATGACAACAGCACCAGCACCACAGCCATGTCTTATGACTGGCTCTGGGGCAACGACGCGTTGTCGGACTGCACGGTGACGGTCACAGTCACGCCGTGCGGGGGTGCGACTGGTGCACCGGATGCAGAGCCCCAACACCATCATTGTTATAAACTCCACAAATACGTCCTGGGAACACACTCGGAGTTCTTCAAGTCGCAACTGCTATTTCGCAATCGCAACGTTGAGGTTGCTATTGAAGGGGTTTCAAGCGCTTGTGCAGGGCGGCAGCCGCAGGATCCTCGTGGTGGCCAAGCCAATCAGCAGCACCAGAGCAGGAAAAGGAGTTGCGGTGCGCAAACTGTGGATGTGCTCAGCACGAAGGAGAGCATGTCAAAAAAGCTCCGTCACGCTTCCACCGCCGCGGCTGGCCAGGCCCAGCACGTGACTGGTGAGGCGAGCATAGGCGCAGAGGTGCAGGAGGAGTCGCCGATTGCTGGCCGCTGGGATCTTGCGGTGAATGTTGCGGGCGCAGCTGAGCTGGCTGGCTTTGAGCACGCAGTGCGGTGCATCTACACAAACGAGCTCCCACAGTCTGCAACTGCAGACGTTCTCCTTGACATTCTGTATGTGGCAGATATGCTGCAGTCCCCAAGCGTGACCAGCGCTGCGCTCGACGCTTGCCAGACCTGCCTTACGAATTCACCAGCCGACAACGTTGCCAGCGTTCTGCAGCGGCTGCATGCGAACAACTCTGCTGGAGAGTGGCACGGCACGCTTGTGAAGGCATGCTGCAAGATGCTGAAGAGTGCTTTTACACCACACACCTCGTGGACGCGGCCTGATATTAAGGCGGCAGTGGCTAAGGCACTTGGCGACGCGCTTGCAGTGGCCAACAGCCCCCACCTGAAGGCGTTACTGTTGGGCCTGCCCTTTGTTCCCTTCCTGTACTGGGCGGTTGTCTTTGATGGCTTGACTGCCGACAGCGAAGAAACCGTGGCTGCACTGATCGCCGAGTACTATGCAAGCGCAGCTTACAGCGCAGCCAGCTCAGCTATAATAAAGAAGTATTGGAATCGACTGCGTGATGCACCTCGCCTGACCCAGGTCGGCAAATTATACCAGCTGGCAGTATTGCCAGGAATGGCCTGGTTGCCGCTTACAGCCCAAGAGCGTCAGCTGCTGGATGCGTGGCAGCAGGGGGGCCCTGTCATCAAGGAGGCGGTGCGCGCCACGCTGCCAGACACATGGTTCAGGGGCCCGCGCCCAATGTCCACGACACAAGTACCCGACCCCCGCCTGCAGTTCAACAGGCAGACGCTGCAGGCGGCGCTGACCAAAGCGGGACCGGCGCTATCGCGTGCGAGCGCAAGCGGACGAGCGGGCAAGCCTGCTGACACCTGGGTGAGCGTGTTGAAGGGAGCGACCGTGGTGCGGCACGGGCTGAACCTGTGCGTTCAGCTGCGGCTGCTGTCACCCAGGGAGTACTGGGTGGGTCTCTTCGTGAGCCCCCCGGTGGTGCTGACGCCGGCAAGCGTCGTCCCGGTGCAAGGCCAGGGGGTGCTCAGTGACGGGGCAGAGCTGCGCCTCGACCTATCGCAGCAGGCCGGTCCGCTGCCGGCTGGGTTCGGGCGCTCCAACCCCTGGCACACGCTGCCCGAGGGCGCCGACCCCCTGGACATCGCAGCATGGGAGCCCGTGTTTGCCAAAGTGGGCCCCGAGGTCGACGTGGTGGTGGAGGGCGCTGGTGCGCTGCTCTGAAGCGTGTGGCGCTTGGTGTGCCTGCACGCCTCCTGCTGCTGCCGCAGACGACGCTGACGCTGACCCGCACGCGTGCTTGCATCGCGCTGCCCGCATCGTTTCATGGGCGTGCGCCAGATCGGCTGTTGAGCGCTGCATGGCACCCGGCCTGGTTTGCCACTGCCGGGTGCGGTGCACAGTGCGCGGCAGGGTGTTGCGGCTGCCATGCACATGATGGACTGATAGTGTTTACCATACAAACTGATAAACGAGTAGGTGCTGGTCATTACCCACAGCACCCCCACAGATGCACACGCATGGTGTTTGCATGCACTGAGTGCAAACCATACTCGTACGTAATCAGCGGGTAGGTGGCCACGCACGCTTACCCAGTTCCGCAGGAACTGCGCGTCTTTTGCTCCTAGTACTGTGTCGTGGTGTGCTGTATATGGAGGTGTGGAGCTTTCCAAGCTCAAGAAGACCCCAAACATGCCTCGCCCTTTATTTGCGATGGTCACACGCATGCGCTGACATGCGTGTGCGCATGTCTGGAGCACACACGCGCTGTGCTTGCCATCCCGAGCTTGTCAGTCAGTAACCGCAATGGTATTGTCATCTGTACTGTATGTATTGTATCAAGTGTGAGCAAGTGCACCTGCAGTTACGTTACTTTGTCTTTTCCATACGTGTTACCATCCACACCCGTGTAGCTAGCTCGCAAAAACAGCTTGGTGGTATACTGGTATCTATTGGCACAGGCAGTTCCGGAAGTTGAGGCAGTAGTGAACAGAGCCGTCAGCCAGCACTGCTTCTGAACCTTTTCGGCTCTGCACGCCGCATGCGCACATCGCGGGCTCTGTGTCGTCGGCCGGCGCCTGTGCACGCCGCATGCGCACGTCGCGGTGCCCCAACACCTCCCGGTGCTGTACTGTTTGCGCATGCAGCAGCTCGTCTAGATAGGCTTGCGCCTGATGCCCACAATGAAGCTGCCACAGTGTTGGTGCCGGGCGTCCTAGGCCCTAACCCTGCCTTGTGGTTGTAGCCTGCATTCGTACTGCCTGGGTGATAACATTCGTCCCGTCATGCATGTGGGGGCTTGCAGCTCTTCTCCTCGATCCGCCTGACCGCTGGCTGCGCAGCTCCAGGCGGTGCATTCCAGCACTACCACTGGAGGCCGCTGCTCCATACCGAGCTGATTGCAAATGCTTTTGGGTGGATTATTGGTGTAAGCAGCTACACCCATTGCGTCACGTTGTTACCGATATCTGTTGCATGCTGGCCCATGCAACCTTGATGAACGTTTACCGGTATTGCATCCTTCATATGGATACGCGTGTCAATTGCCGTGAACCTGTTGGCAGCTGCTGCTTCTTGTTATGCATCATTGCATGTGTGCTGAGCCCAGGGCTAACCTGTCTGCATATTCGCACTGTGCACTCCCCATTGCCTGCTGGCTTGCATTTTGTCGGGCTCCTCTCCCCCGCTGCGCCCCCCCGCCTTGCTCCGCACACACTGCCCCGTCTTCCGCTGCATGGCCCTGTACCACGCTTGATTGGCACGCAGCGACCTCGTGCGTGGATCACTGGATCGATTGAGCACCTGTGTGCGCTGCCAACCGGCGACCCTTGCCGCCCGTTCTAGGGCGAACCCAAGGCATGCATGCCCCACGCCCCAGCGAGCACCTGCTGTGCTTGTACAGTAAATTACAAAGTTGTCCTTATCATGCGTGTTTGGCGCGTCGGGCACTTCAAGAAGCCAAGAACAACATTGCCAACCCGCATGTTGCGTACTGGTATTGCAGGGGCTTTCACCTTGCTGGTGCGCACTGCATTGTCCAGCATGGTCACGAGCACATGCACTCAACAAGAACATCCCCGACTGCTGTTGGCTGCCAACAAGCAAGGGTCGCACACACCTGGGTGTGCCCCGAAGCGATGCAAATGAAACACAAGGGCAGCATCATTGTTTGAGCCGGTGCTAGCATCTGCGTGCTGCGCATCCAAGGATGCCCAGCTAGCTTGCACGAAAGGCATGCATGCTGCATGCACGGGGCAGAAGCCGCCGCCAGCCGCGGGGACAGACAGCATCCAACAGGCACAGTACTACAGTAGGCAACAGGCGTACAGGTCCAGGCGCACGTGCGCACGTGTCGCACGAGCCGCCTACTACTCCACTCCTTTGCAGGCGCTCAACAACAGTGCGTGCACTGCATACGGTACATGTGCCTGCCTGGGGCTGCCTGGGCCACCAAGACTGCTGCCAAGGCCTGCGTTGCGCCACAGTGATTGCTGCACAGGCTGCCATACAGCTCTGCGACTTTACATTATGCTGCTGCTCACACGATGCTGGCGACTGTTGCCTACTGCTTCCAACACTGAGCAGCCAGCAAGCACAGGGCCAGGGCCAGGTGCTGCGCAGTGATGCCGGCGTTCACCCCAGTTCGGTCACTCCGGTGTCAACATGTGTACTACGGTGCATGCAGTGCGGTACGATCAGCACTGCAGCATGTTGAGCAGCTCCTGCACGGATTTCTCCTGCAAGTAAGAAACATCCAAAAGTGCAACAAGCACGCGAAAAAATACAGTCGTGAGCTGATAACAACACCCGACAGCCTGCAGTAGGTGCTCTGGTAGGTGAAATTCCATGGGTTACCGCAACGCATCCTCCCCCTTTGGAGCAGCAAGTCTGTGGCAGCCTTGACCCCTCACAACCTATTAGTCGGTAACAGCATGCGCTAGCGCCACACCCTCCACAGGCAGGGCCTCAGGCTAGCAGTCTTTGTACAAACCACGACAACCGCACGCAGCGGACTCCTGCTGATGCATTTACAGTACCGCAGCAATCCACTTCGCAGTACAGTGCACAACACACCTCACATTACACCTCCCCAGGTACACCTTCAGGTACGCCTTGCAGTGTACCGTGCTCAACTTGCTGTGTATTGCACGGATGCGGATGTCCGGAGGGTGCGCACAGGCGCTCACCTGCTGTGGGTCTGCTGATCGTGCGCTCTGCTGCAGCAGCTGCCGGCGCACGCGGGCGCTGAGGCCGCCGCTGCCGCCAGGTCCTTTGGCATGGCCAGCAGCAGGCGCAGCATGTCGGCCTCCAGCTCTAGCACCAGGCGCGAAGGACAGCCCGATCGCCTCCACCTCGTCAATGTGCTGCGACGCGGCGCTCAAGGTCATTTGCGTACGCCGCTGCTGCGATCACCAAGCTCGGGCTGTACAAATATCAGCACAACGCTTCACGCTATGGCGGCGCCAGGCGGCATGTGCGCTGGTCCCGCCTGGTTGGGCACCCCCTTGAGGCCCTTGGTGCGGGCCCTCTTAGCAGGGGGCAGGTCAGCATCTGGGTCGTAGCGAAACACAAAGTATCGGCCATGCTTGACGCCCGTTTTTACAGTGCAGCTTATGCGGCTCAATGCATCTTGCACTCGGGTTTGCCACATGGGGGCGTTACGGTCGGTTAGGCAAGCGCTGGTGTCCAGGTCGGTGCAGAAGTCCGGGTTGGACTGGATCATATCACACACCTGCGGGAACGTTCCCTGCGTGGAGCCAGCCACATAAATACATAATGCAGCACGCGCGGGCCAGATTAGCACGCGCAGGCCAGATTAGCTGCGCTTTGTAACTAACGCATGCGCGCAATACACCAATATAACACTTTGATGTCTCACCTCAAAATTCGGCAGCTGCTGCAGGGCCCATAAGAGTTTGGTCCTCAATGGCACCCTTGGTCGCAACCGTCCCCGACGTGCTGAGGGAGTGGTGAGCCCGGCGGCAACGCGCTTGCGGATGGCCCTGAACCTGTTGACAAGGTGCTTGTACTGTGATAGTGTCTGCAGCTCTCCGATACCTGACGATCAAGAGATATCATTGCATCACACAGCAACGGTCATATGGTGCATGGTGGGGGGCACTGTATCTGCTAGTTCGATAAGGGGCGCGTCAGTCAATCGCCCCATGCTCCCCCAATAAGGGCATCTGGACAGACATTAAAGTGCTCTGGCCCAAAGACACACAAACAGTTCAAGATGCGATGATTGAGACCCAGCAGCATGCACCGATGCATACAAGCATATGGAGTAATTGAAGCTGCCTGGTGGTTACAGCATTGCGCACCATGCAGCGGGACCTCACCTGCACGGCGTGCCAGGGCAGCGTAGTCAATGCCAGCGGTGCTGCCGGATTCCTTCATCTCAATCGCTGCCGCAAACAAGCGCTCGTCCTGCTCCTCCGAATACTTGATGCGATTTGCGTTGGCATCGCTGCCGGCAGCAGCATGTGCTTGCAGAGGAGCTGCAGCATCGCCGGCCTGAAGCGTGGGAGCCCAGCGCAAGCATCGCCTACCTTAGCAGCTGGCTTGAACCAACCGCATACAATCACCGCTCAATGCATCACTGCTGAGGCACTGCAGGCAGGCAGGATACATAATGCGGCCACATCTGTGCATGCCGCGATTGCCGCCCATGTCAATGCGACACGAATATAGTGTCCACACCATGTGAGCATGCCTGCCATGCGGTAATGCCTGCGGACATCCTTGCCACTGTTGTATCAGTGCTTGAGGTGCATTGCAGCGCATGTCAGCAGGTCATGCTGGTACAGATCAACGCCAGCTGGTCCAGCGTGCACCACAGCGTGCCATTTGACTCGAATGCGCCACTCACCGCACCGCCTGTGCTGCCACACGCTGCTGCTGGTGAGGACAGCACGGAGCAGTACAGCTGTGCGTTGAGTACCGCCTGTGCCGCCAGGCGCAGCAAGCCCTGCGCAGCACACCAGGTCAGGTCAGGAGGGAAAGACCGGGTCACTGAGCATGCAGAACAGACAGACCAGGGGTGCAACATTGAGAACAGAGGATACAGTATCCAAGTATTGTATGCAATTTAGGTTAGGGCTTGTCCGCCGGCGGCAAGAGTGGTCCTCCTGACATGGCCGTGGTGTTGTGCCCACCCGTGTGAGACTGATTGACGGTCCTTCTACCTGCGACACCGCCATATATAAGCAGTAACAAAGTCGGAGCAGCACACCCGTGTTTGGGGCAGTTCAGGATTAGCGTCTGGACCAGCAGGTCCGTCGCAGCGCAACTTGCACTTCAGCGCCAAAGCTTGCCTGGTCGAAAGCACTGCCCATCATCGTGCAAGCAGCACTGTAGCGCACTGTGTTGCTTGCCAGGTCCTGGAGCGCCTGACACGCCACCGCACTGCATGCTGGCCATGGCCACGTGCGTCAAGCAGACCCCTCCAGGCGGTTGCGTTTTTCAAAGGCGTCACGTTGACAGAGTGCTGCCCTCCCACAGATAAGCCCAAAGTAAGTAAGATCCGTTTCTAGGCACGACGGTCCGGTCTCAAGCTCGTGTGGTGTGTGGTGTACTTCCCAAACCATGAGGGCCAACCACTGGCCGCCAATCAACAGGAAAGCGTTGGACAGCCCTAACAGGTCAAGAGGTATGTTACATGGATCAGTGCCAGGTGTGTATTGTGCAGTGGGGTAGTTGAAGGTTGTTATTGTTCATTCTGTTGGTAGGCTAATGGGATGCCGCATTCACTCTCACCTGGTTCCGGAGCCTGGTGATTGACTCTCACTGCGGCTGTGCGTCAGGGTGGATCGATGCAGGCGGCTCCAGAACGACTTGTCAATGGAAGATTTACCGTATGCACGTAGCTTTCATTAGAGCACAGCTGAAATGCATGTCGCTGTGTACGCAAACGCAGTGCGCCGTCGTTTCAGCGGACAGGCAGGCACCAGCACTTCAAGTGCGCATCCCGGCGTGCGTGGGCGTGCAGGCCTTATCTTGTGCAGGTGTGACAACAGACACGCCTGCCCTGGAGTGCGGCATCGCGCATGCCCTGCGAGCGCAGAGGCATCACGGAGCGGCATCCCGCTACAATGCACATTCCGCCGGTAAGAATAGTCCTGGCTGATGCCACTCGCAGTGCACGTTGCCAGCAACGCCCCGTGCAGCGCGCATGTAAAGGACAGACCATTGCCTAAGCCCTTAGCTGCAAGGCCATACGCTTGTTGAGCAGTGCTGGTACCTGTTTACACTTTACAGCTAGCTGTCAGTGTACCAAGCAGTCACGCGTTGACGTTGACCGTTGCATCCGTTGAGCTGACAGGAGCATGTACTGCATCGGCCGCGTTGGCATTAAGTGGATGGTCTGCCATTAGAGTACAGCTCAATCCATTGGGTGTGGGAGGGAAAGGAGGGGCGGGGATCACATCACGGAACGCAGCAAGGAGGCACGGATCACGAGTCATGACACCAGCCAGCTCATGCACGCCAGGAGAGTAGCCCGGGCTGTGTCCACTCTAAGAGCTGTTGGCTGGCAGCAAGCACGCCGTCTGCCCGCCTGCCTGCCAAGGACACAGCAGGCAGTGCAATGGCATCGGCAAGGCGCGTTTTGCTGTCCAGAGGCTGATGCTGCCAAGGCCGCTGGAGCTCAGCGCGCGATGAGCCTGCTACGCTACGCATTGCCCCTACTACTGCTGATGCTGAGCGGCTTGAGAGCCCATCCTGCATCAAGATCCTGCTTAACATAGTGCCGCTGGCGTTCACCCCAGTGCGGTGGTGCCAGTTGTACCGCATGCAGTGCGGTACGATCAGTACTGCAGCGTATTCAGCAGCTCCTGGAGGTATTTCTCCTGCAAAGGAACGTGCACAGGCAGGCGCAGCAAGCATGCAAATCATAACATTGGGAGCTCCCACTCATAACCACGCCCAACAGTCTACTGCTCTGGTAGGTGAAATTCCATGGATTAAGATGGGAAGGATTAGCGCAATGCATCCATCCGGCCCTGGAGCAGCTAGTCTGTGGCAGCCTCGACCCCTCACAATACTCACAAGTCACAACATGCAAGTCTGTAACGGCATGCACTAGCGCCACACCCTCCACAGGCAGGGCCTCAGGCTAGCAGAAACAGTCGTTTTACAAACCACGACAACCACCACTCATGCCGACGCATTCACAGTACAGCAGCAATCCCCTTTGCAGTACAGTGCACAACACATCTCACAGTACACCTCCCAGGTATACCTTCAGGTACGCCTTGCAGTGTACTGTGCCCAACCTACTGGCTGTGTGTTGCGCGGATGCAGATGTCCGGAGGGTGCGCACAGACGCACCTTCTGTGGCCGCCGCCGCTGCCAGGTCCTTGGGCATGGCCAGCAGCAGGCGCAGCATGTCGGCCTCAAGCTCAAGCACCAGCATAGCAGGCGTGAGGAACAGCGCGATCGCCTCCACCTCGTCAACGTGCTGCGATGCAGCGATGAAGACTGTGCGTGTATGCCACTGCTGCGATCGCCACGCCCGTGCTTAACGACAATCAGAACAACACACCGGTGTGTTCTAACTGTCGTTAACCGGTGCCATGGCAGCGCCAGGCGGCATGTGCGCTGGTCCAGCCTGGTTGGGCATCCCCTTGAGGCCGTTGGTGCGCGGCCGCTTGGCAGGCGGCATGTCGGCGTCCGGGTTGTAGCGATACACAGCGCATCGGCCGCGCTTGATGCCCGTGTTGACAAAGTAGGTCGTGAGGCGGAGGTATTCACCTACCCGAACCCGCCATGCAGGTGCTTGGCTGTGGCCTGTCAAGTTATCGCTCGTGTCCAAATCGTTGCAGAACTCTGGGTTGGATTGGATCATGTCGCACACCTCCAGATAGGTGCCCTGCATGTGCCATGATGGCCGCACAGAACATGCACAGGACAGGTTGGGTACAGATAGCCACATCGCTTTGCTGCGTTCTTTTTGAAGCTGACAGCTTGGCAAATGAAGTGTAACCACACCTCGCAACCTGGCAGCTGCTGCCTCACCTCGAAACCTGGCAGCTGCTGCAGGGCCCATTTAATTTTAACCTTCACTGGGATTCTTGGGCGCAACCGTTCCCGTCCTGCCGATGGGTCGGTGAGCCCCGCAGCAACACGCTTGCGGACGACCATGACCCTATGGACCAGATGCACGTATTGTGCGTGTGTCTTGAGCTCCGCTATGCCTGAGCATCAAGAGATAGCGCACACACAACTTACACCACAACAGTCATGACTGGATGAGGGGACACTGCCACTACTGCCCCCCATAAACCGCATTCAACATCCCTGCCACACTCAACTGAACGCACAGTTGAATGGCAGGCACAGTTGAGTGGCAGGCACTGCATTGTGCGCTGTGCTGCGTGACCTTCACCTGCTTCGCGTGCCAGGGCAGCGTAGTCAATGCCACCGGTGCTGCCTGATGCCTTCATCTTCACCGCTACCGCGTGCAGGCGCTCCTCCTGCTGCTGAGAGTACCTGATGGGATTTGCGCCACCCGCGCTGCTGGCAGCTGCAGCAGGTGCTTGGGGAGGAGCTGAAGCATCATCGGCCTGAAGCATAGCAGCTCAGCATCAGCGTCTTGAACCTTGGCAGCTGACGTGTACCACACACAAAATCACCACCCCAAGCACCGCTGCCAAGGCAGGCAGGCAGGCAGCTGCATTTGGTCAAGGATGCAGACGCAGCTGCAGGTGCATCCCTTGTCAATGCGACTTGCAAAAAATGCTGACCAGCATGTGGTAGTGCCTGCCATGCGGTAATGCCTGCTGGATGCAATGTAGTGCACCACAGGGTCTGCATGTTCAGACCGAGCATTGAGTTTGTTGCCTGCGCACGCCGTGGCACCCACCCCACGCGATGCGCCGCTACGTACAGCCACATGGCCGCATGACTACACTCCTAGGC
This sequence comes from Chlamydomonas asymmetrica, assembly GCA_001662385.1. Lineage (NCBI taxonomy): Eukaryota > Viridiplantae > Chlorophyta > Chlorophyceae > Chlamydomonadales > Chlamydomonadaceae > Chlamydomonas > Chlamydomonas asymmetrica. Next base: position 59,408 of record BDDA01000425.1, on the reverse strand, counting down.
GCGCCACTCACCGCACCGCCTGTGCCGCCACACGCTGCTGGTGAGGAGAGCACAGCGCAGTACAGCTGCGCGTTGAGTACCGCCTGTGTCGCCAGGCACAACAAGCCCTGCATGAAGCACAGCAGGTCAGGTCAGGCGCGGATCAGGAGGGAACGGACAGGCCACTGAGCCAGCAAGCAACACTGCAGCACTGGGAACAAAAGCAAAGCCTTGCGATAGGGCTCGTCTCACTTGGCAGGGGCGTGGTGCTAGTGGTGTTGGGCCCACGCGTGCGCTGCTTGACGGTCCTTCCACCTGCGACACTGCCATACAGAATGCATGGCGCAGTCGGCGCAGCATACTCGTGCCATCAAGACAGAGCAGCATACTCATATTGGACGCACTGCAGTGTCAGTGCCTGGACCCCAAGGTTGCAGCGGCAACTTGAACCTCAGCAACGAAGCTCGCCTGCTGGTCCTGAGCGACGTTGGTGGCCGTAAAACCAGCGCTGTGGCACACTGCCCTATGTGCCAGCAGGTCCTGGAGTGCTTGACACGCCACTGTGCTGGTCATGGGCACGTGCGTCAAGCCACACCTTGGCGGTTGGGTTTCGAACGTTCGCGTCACGCTGGCAGGGAGCCGCTCTCCCCAAGCAAGCCCACAGGGACCAAGAACTGTTGCTAGGGGCAACTGCCTGGTTATAAATCTCGTGAGGGCTGTGATATGCTTTCTGAACACGGTCAGGAGGGCCGCCCAATTTGCCGCCAACAGGAAAGCGTGGGACAGCCCCAACAAGTCAAACGGTCCACATAGATAAGCGGCAGGTGTGTATTGTGCAGTGGGGTAGCTGAAGGTCGTTATTCTTCTACCTGTTGGCAGGCTGCATGCACTCTCACCTGGTGCCGGAGCCGTTGATTTGACTGTCTGCTAGTCAGACTGAGCACCGTCCAAGGTTCAAGCGTTTGGGTTGTTGCATGTGGCTCCAGGACTAGTTGTCGATGACAGATTGACGGTGTGCACATACCTTCATTAGAGCACAGCTGAAATGCATGTCGCTAAGAACGCAAAGGCAGCCCGCCATCGCGCCAGCAGGCAGGCAGCCAGCATGCTCAACCAGTACGCGTGCGCGTGCGTGGGTTGGCAATTTGGCATGCAGCAGGCCCGGTGGCATGATGGCATAACCTGCATGCATGCGCAGATGCAACGACAGGCGTTCGCTGGAGCGCAGCGCCGCACATGCCCAGCGAGCGCAGGCAGGCGTCACTGAGCGCCATCCCGCTGTGCATATCCCGCTAAGCACACTCCTGGCTGGCGCCGCTCGCAGTGCAGGTTGCCGGCAACACCCCATGCGCGCAGCGCGCATGTCAAGGACAGAGCACTGGCTTAGCCGCAAGGCCATACACTTGTTGAGCAGTGCTGGTATGGGGGATAGCACACATTGACAGCTGTGTGCTGCAGCAGTATCATTAACACTGCAAGGGGGTGGGCAGAGTGGTTTGTTGCCTTCACCCGGCCGGTATTCCCCTCCGTGGGCGCTCATGCAAGTACGGCGTGCAAGCAGCAAGTGCCCGCACAGCACAGCGTGGCAAGAGTGAAGTTGCCGGACGCCCACACGCGCGTTATGCATGCGGCACACAGCGGCAGCACCGCAGCAGTAGTAGTGCAGTGTGTGTTGTGGAGGCACGACCAACTGTATCAGTTGCTTCAGCACCAAGTAAATGGCCCGCCATTACTGTACAGCTCAATCCATGGGCGAAGAAGGAGGAAAGGGGGGTTCACAACACCGGTACGGACAGGATACAGGGGTGGATCACGGCACCTCCGCGCCATCACACCTACCACACCTACCACACTGCTTCATTCATTGGCATCACATGATTGCCGCTAGGAGCTACAGCTGCACAGGTTGTGTCCTGACACAAGCAGAGAGATACCCTTGGCGGTACATGCAGTACATGTCTTGCGGCTGCCACCCAGCAGCCTGTTGTGGTGCAGGTCGAGCCCCGGTATGAGCTGCCGGCCAGTAACCCTTGCCGCCCGTTCCCGAGGAGGATCAAAGGCATATACGCTCCCAGCCTCACAAGAAATACAAGAAGCAAAAGCACTCTTGCAGGACGTCTATGGGTGCACGTTTGCATGCACACTGCTATCACCACACCCATGCTGAACGATGAGCAGGACAGCACATCATGCCGTGGCGGCAGCAGGCGGCACGCGCGCTGGTACCGCCTGGTTGGGCACGCCCTGAAGCACTTGGTGCGGGGCTGCTTGGCAGGCGGGGCGTTTAGCATCTGGGTGGTAGCGAAACACCGCACATTGGCCACGCGTGGCGCCCGTGTTGACCACGCCGGCAATCTTGTGCAGGTCACTTTTCACCCGTTCCTGCCATGTGAGGGCTCGGCTGGTGTTGGTTACGTTGGGCCTCACGTCCAGGTCGTTGCAGAAGTCTGGGTTGGACTGTAACATGTCGCAAACCTCATGGTAGGTGCCCTGCGTTGGTTGAGGCACCACATAGCACAGCACAGGCAAGATGTTGGATCGCCACATCAGTTGTACTGTGCGTTATGTGCAACGTACACACAACACGCCTCACCTCGCGATTTGGAAGCTGCTGGAAAGCCCATCTGATCTTGGTCGTCATTGGGACCTTCGGCCGCAATCGCTTCCACTGTGCTGACGGGGTGGTGAGCCCCGCAGCAACACGCTTGCGGATGACCCTGAACCTCTTGACAAGGTGCTCGTGCTGCCTCTTTGTCTTCAGCTCCGCTATGCCTGAACGCCAAGAGACAATCACAACGCCAACCACAAAACATTACAATCCACAGTAATACCGGCTGGTACGGATAAGCCGGGTGCTGCAGGTGCAGCGCCTCCTACAGCAGCATGCCAAGCCGCGTGAGGCGGTGTGTGTATTGGCTGGTACAGTGCACCTGCAGCGCCCAGTTTGATCGCACCAGCCATCCACTCAGATGCCAGCTGCATCCACATCACCGCCTCATGCGGCTTGGCATGCTGCTATACTTGAATGGCGCACGGGTTGCTTTACAGCACTCACTGCACTGATGCTAGTTCAATGGGAAACATGCAATGGGAAACATGCAGGAGACATGTTTGGGCACTTGGCATGCATCTCCATGGTGTGTGCGGGCATGCCAGGAAGACATGCAGTTTATGATGACGCAAAGACCCAACATCATGCAGCGACGCACATGAGCATGTAGCAAGCCAGGATGGCACCAAGGGGTTGGTGGAAGTGCCCATGATGTTGTTACATCCAGGTTGTTACATCAATCACAGTACTGGCAGGCGCTGCATGCAGGCGACTCTCACCTGCACGACGTGCCAGAGCAGCGTAGTCAACCCAAGCAGTACTGCCGGATTCATGCATCTGCACCGCTGCCGCATATAGGCGCTCTTCCTGCTCCGCCGTATAATTGATGTGATTTGTGCCAACCGTGCTCCTGGCAGCAGCAGCTGCTTGCAGAGGAGCTGCAGCAGCATCGGCCTGAAGCGTGCAGACACCCCCAGCGTAAGAATGGTGCACCTTGGCAGCTTACATTTGCGGCATACATATTCACAACCCACTGCTCAGGCGCTGCAGGCAGGCAGGGTGCATGTGGATCACCAAGCAGCCGCAGCGTAGTGCAGCCCGGTGTCAATGCGGCCTTTGCAAAGTGCTCAACAGCATACGGTGATGTGATGCTTTCCATGCGAAAACACCCTGGGCGCAGTGGGGATTGCAATGCAAAACAGTGCAATGCAGGGTCATACAGCTGCAGTCCAGATGTCAGCTGCTGGTCAGGTGCGCCGGACCAGCCCGCCAGGTCTCAACCCGACCCGGCGCGATGCGCCCATACCACCCATACACCCCCACACGGCTGCATGGTTACACTCCCGACTGCAACACTCACCTCACCGCCTGCGCCGCCGCACGCTGCTGGTGAGGAGAGCACGGAGCAGTACAGCTGCGCGTTGAGCACCGCCTGTGCTGCCAGGTGCAACAAGCCCTGAAGGAAGCACGGCAAGCAAAGAGAAACAGTCCAGTTCAGGAGTATTCAGGCCAGGTCATTGCGCCAACGAGCAACACTGGGAACAGGCATACAGGTGGCCAAGTCGGGGTGGCGGCAGGTGAGGGTGCCCCACCTGGCAGGGACGCGATGCTGCACGCACACCTGCGCCGCTGGACACACCTGCAGCCTGCGACACAGCCATACAGAATCAAACATGCATACCGGTACTAGTCAGACTCAGAGAAGCGTCACCAGCAGGTGAGAGGTACTGCCGTGTCATCATCTAGCACACACTGGACAGCAGCAGTTGCAGTGTGCAGTGCAGTTGCAAGGTGAACCTCAGTCAAAGAAGCTCGCCTGGTCCTGAGCGCTGCTGGAAGACGTGAACGCAGCGCTGTTGCGCACTGCACTGCGTGCATGGTCCTGGAGCGCCTGACACGCCACCGCACTGGCCATGGGCATTGCTCGTGTGTCGTCAAGGTTATGTCAAGCGGACCGGGGCTTCACGCAATTAACCAACACGTGATGCAAGCATATAGCTGTAGTCCCAAAGGTTAACCAGGAGCTGCTTCTAGGGATGACAGCATGGTTTCAGTCTCGTGGCGTGTGCGGTGTACGTTGTAAGCGGAGCCTGGTGATTTGACTGTCATGCGGGCTGGTGTTGAGCAACTGGGTCGATGCGTCCAGCTTTAGGACAACTTGGTCATGGCAGATCAACCAGCGCAGATTGACTTTGTGCATACCATCTTCATAGAGCCCAGCTCACGCAAACGCCAATGTCACCAAGACAGTCACTTCAAGCAGCAATCACTTCAGCATGCATGCATGCATGCAGTACAGACACACATGTCGTGTTTTCACAAGTGTCCTGCCTGCGGCAGCGTACATCAGGCTGGTGCGAGCAGCATGACCTGCTCGCCAATTGTCAGTTTGAATCCCGGCCAGCAGGTCACGGCATGTGGGAGGCTGCATTTGTGCTGCAGCACGGTGCAGATGGTACGCGTCGCCCATGCCATCAGATTATTTACTGCACTCCTGGACCTGGAGAAAGCCTATGATAGTATTGACCGCTCATCTGATCGTGCGCTCTGCAGCAGCAGCCGCCTGCGTGCGGGCGCTGAGGCCGCCGCCGCTGCCAGGTCCTTGGGTATGGCCAGCAGCAGGCGCAGCATGTCGGCCTCCAGACCAAGCACCAGGCGCGAAGCCTCGGGGGTGGCGTCAGGCGCCTGATGGCAGCAGCGGCAGCACACGGCAGCAGCGCATATCAGACAAGCGTACATCAGGGGGCATGTCCACAAGGGCCACGTACATCATGAGGATTGCCCACGGAGAGGCATGCCACTGGATCCCCCACAGCCAAGCGTCTGGGGGTGCAAAGGCCCGCCGTGGCAAGATTGATTGATTCGACATCACTTGGCCAATCATGCCATTCATGGCTGTCAGCTATGGCAAGGTCGGGCGCATTCCTAGCATGCTTGTGCCTGGGTGCGAGCAACACAGGCGCTGGCCATGTTCTAGTCATCTCCGCTGCACCACCCCCACCGCCTCACATCACAGCGCCTCCCGCATGCGCCACATGCCTGACGTGCAGACACGTGAGTGCAATACGCATGCCTCTCACCGCCGCGGCCCCCAGCGCGTCCCTCAGCCGCAGCTCCTGCTGGAAGAACAGCCCGATCGCCTCCATCTCGCCAATGTGCTGCGACGCAGCGCTGAAGATCGCGTGTGTAAGCTGCTGTTCCGATCAACAATCCGGCACTGGACGAAGATCAGCACAACGCGTCATGCCATGGCGGCACCGGGCGGCATGTGTGCTGGCCCAGCCTGGTTGGGCACCCCCTTGAGGCGCTTGGTGCGGGGCCGCTTGGCAGGCGGGATGTCGGCATCTGGGTCGTAGCGATACACAGCACACCGGCCACGCTTGATGCCCGTGTTGAAGGTGCAACCCATGTGGCCGAGGTCTTCCTTCACATGGACCCTCCATGTGGGGTTACGGCTGGTGTCGCGTATGTTAGCGCTTGTGTCCAGGTCGCTGCGGAACTCTGGATTACGCTCAATCATGTCGCACACGTCCAGGTAGGTGCCCTGCACGCAGGAAGCCGCACAGCACACAACACAGGCCAGATTGGATGCGGGCAGGCAAATCGCTTTGCAGTGTGGTGTTCTGTTCGCCAGTGACCACTCCTCTATTGAAGAACCCACACCATGCAGCACACCACGCCTCACCTCTAAATCCGGCAGCTGCTGCAGGGCCCATACGATTTTGGTCTTCATGGGGATGCTTAGTCGCAAGCGCTCCAGCCGTGCTGAGGGGTGAGTGAGCCCCGCAGCAACACGCTTGCGGATGACCAGGAACCTACCGGCCAGATGCAAGTACTGTTGTTTTGTCTGCAGCTCTCCTGTGCCTGAATGCAAGGAACAGTCAATCACAACAGTTTGGGTGGATGGCGGTCGGCACGATACATGCTATTTGCGCAAGGTGAATGTCTCAGCCAAACGGCCCATGCTCCTCCGAGATGGGGACATGAAAATCTACCATGGCGGGAGACAGCCAGGCTGTGCGTGCTTGGATGTCATCATCTTAGGCTGCGGCCAAGCACCCAATGGTTGAGCATTCTTTGCATTGTGCATTTGCCGCTTCGTAGCTCTCACTGTACCAAGAGTTCAAGACCACAATCTGCGTGCATCAGTACATGCTTGGATATGTGGCAGGCCAATTCATGAAGTGTGGGCGTTCCAGCGCAATACGCAGTGCATGATGCAACGGCTGAGACCCAACAGCATGCAGCAATGCATACGTGTGGCAAGCATGGTGCTGCTTTGGCGCTATGAGATCAAATGCAGCGCCCATGATGCATTTTTAGGTGATTGCAGCGCAGTGGTAGGCACTGCATCGTGCGCCATGCAGTGCGCGTGACCCTCACCTGCTTTGCGTGCTAAAGCGGCGTAGTCAATCGCAGCCATGCTGCCTAACTCCTTGAGTTCCACAGCTGCAGCATAAAGGCCCTCCTCCTGCTCCTCTGAATACCGGTATCTGCCAGTGTTTGCGCCGCCCGTGCTTTTGGCGGCAGGTGCATGGAGACGAGCTGAAGCATCACCGGCCTGAACCACTCAGCATACGCATGTATACCTCAGCAGCTGGCTTGTGCTGCATATAATTACCACCAAGGCACTGCAGGTTTGGCTGGATTGCATTGTGAGGATATTCGCAATGCAAACGCAGGTGCCCCACACCATGTGCATGCCTGCCATGTGGCAATGCCTGCCATACTGCCATGCACCCGCCCAAATGTTGTATCAGCGCTTGAGCTGCAATCAGTAGTGTATGCCAGGGTCAGATGTACGTGCTGACGAAATGTCTGCTTGTCACATCAGGCGCACACCGTAGCATGGGTGCGCTAACACTGAACAGCGTGACCACCTGACCGACATGTCCACAGGCCCAGGAGCGTCACTCACCGCACCGCCTGCACCGACTGTGTCGCCTTGTGCTGCTGGTGAGGAGAGCACAGAACAGTACAGCTGTGCGTTGAGCAGCGCCTGTGTCGCCAGTCGCAACAAGCCCTGAAGCAAAGCAGGCATACAGGCACAATTCAGGAGGGAAAAACACCAGGTCGCTAAGCCAGGGTTGCAACACTGGGAACGTCACGGTGTGCCTTTCTATTCAGAAGTCAAGTCGAGCGTGCCCCACCAATTGACCCACCTGGCACAGACAAGGCGTTGCGCTCACATATGCGCTGGTTGACGGACCTTCCACCTGTGACACCTGCATACAGGATCCATAGCGATGTCAGAGCAGAATGCCCATGTTACGCTGCCTGTTCTGTGGCATCAGCGTCTGGACCAGGAGGTTGTAGGCACAACTTCGAACTTCAGCGACAAGCTCGCCTGGTCCTGAACGTTGCTGCTGGTCGTGAATGCAGTACTGTGGCGCACTGCACTGTGTGCCAGCTCCTTGAGTGCCTGACGGGCAACTGTACTGGCCATGGGCTCTCGCGGCGTGTCAAGCAGACCTCACGCGGCTTGAGGATCCAGTGTGTTGAGCGTGCAAGCCGTCATGGCAGAACTACCCCCAAAAAGGTTACAAAGCAGTGGCTAGGGACACCAGCCTGGATTTACTTGGCTCGGACTTGCACAACTACATATGTTGGGAGGGCCAGCCAAGGTCGCCAACAGAAAAGCGTGGGACAGCCCGCGGGAAAGAATAAAGATATTCAAGTCGTGCCAGGTGTGTATACATCTGGGCCGCACAAGTGTGATAGTACTTTGTGTGCCAGCCCGCACGCTCACTTGGTTCCGGAGCATGGCATCCAGCTGCAGTGGGTGGCCGCACCCTACTCGTTCAATGTATGCAACCTCAGGGTTGTTGTTTCACTGCAGATCAGTTGTGGGCACTACACTACTTTCAGTACAGCGCCTGACTGGCGTCACTGACATGCGTTGCACGTTGCCGGCACCGTCCAGGTAGTCAAACTACACCAGGAGCGTGTCGGCCAAATGGCTCACCCACATGGGGACCAGGCGAGCAGAAGAGGATCACCAACCCAGGCGCAATGCCCGGTGTAGTCCCCGGTGTAGTCCGTCAAGGATGGATTGGCCGAGCACAGTGCTGGTACAGGGGGGCAGTGAATGCCCTGACTAAGCACTGGCATACTGCAGTAGTCGCTGAAGATGCAGCCGGCGTAGGCATTGTGATGCCTGGCTGGCATTGACTGAGCAAACATGCATACAATTACAGCGATGCAGGCAGCGGGTACTGCACAAGCATCCGTGGCAGCAGTCCAGCTGATGCATGTACGCACCCCGGAACATACGAGCTGTCGCAAGGCTTGCAGCTCAAGGGAGAGGCGGCATCTGCGCTACCACCACTGTGCATGATTGATTGATTGATTGATTGACTTGACATCGCTTGGCCAATCACCCCTGTGCATGCACGCTCCAATGACAGTCACTTTCCTGCGTGCCGCACACCACACCGCCAAGCGCCCCTGCGGTAGCATGCCGCGCACGCGTATGCTCTATGCTGTAATACACTTACACACATGTGCAAACCGCATCATTTCAAACCTATTGTAGGCTACCGCTTTATGCGCTCATCGCCAGGGCAGGCGGGGGGCAGGGCGAGAACCCTGCAGCGCGCCGCCTGCCTGCCTGGGACACCACGGCCATGACAGTGCCAACCACGGTGCGTGCACTGCCGCCATGAGCGCTGCTGAGGTTGCTGGAGCTATGTGCCCGATGAAGCTGCTGCGCTAAGCAATGCACATACTGCTGGTGCTGATGCTGTATGGCTGGTAAGTACATTCTGGGCCAGGTGCTGCTTAGTGCTGCTGGCGTTAACCCCGGTCCGCTGGTAGCATGTGTGTGAAGCGGTACGCTCAGTACTGCAGCATGTTGAAGCTGCTCATGGAGGGATTTCTCCTGCAAGGAGCATGCACAGGCAGGGGCGCAGCAAGCACACAAATGATGCAGGGAAGCTCGTGAGATACTGGTACATACAGTTCACTCTCCACTGCAGCGACGAGTCTGTGCCATCCTTCGCTGGATGCGTGCATACGTACGACGGACCCAAATGCATCTACTACCATTCGCCCCTGGAGCATCAACCCTAAACAAGGCTCAACCTGCCATAATCCGTATCAATCCATCACACCTGCAGGTCCTCTGCCTGGCAGGCCCATCGTAATCCACACCACCGACACACACATACAAAGCATCCTCTCTCGGCATGGTACAGCACATATCAGTACACCTCGCAGAACAGTATAACACCTTCCAGTATGGTACAGTGCACAGTACACCCGGCTGTCTGTGCGCCAAGGACACGCACGCGTACGCACCTCTGCTGCGGGTACGCTGATTGTGCGCTGTGCAGCAGCAGTTGCCGGCGCGCGGGCGCTGAGGCCGCCGCTGCCGCCAGGTCCTTGGCATGCATGGCCAGCAGCAGGCGCAGCATGTCGGCCTCTAGCTCTAGCACAGGCGCGAAGAACAGCCCGATCGTCTCCACCTCGTCAATGTGCTGAGACGCAGCGCTGAAGGCTGTGCGTGTACGCCGCTGCTGCGATTACCAATCCCGTGTTGATCACGACTGTAATAGGTCATGCTGTGGCGGCAACAGGCGGCATGTGCATGGGCCCCGCCTGGTTAGGCACCCCCTTGAGGCCCTTGGTGCGGGCCCGCTTGGCAGGGGGGATGTCGGCATCCGGGTCGTAGCGATACACGGTGCATCTGCCGCGCTTGGCGCCTGTATTGACAATGCAGGGTATGCGGTGCGTATCCTGTGCCACGTAAAGCTGCCATGCAGGGGCATGACTGTGGTCGACTATGTTTGGGCTCCTGTCCAGGTCAGTGCAGAAGTCCGGGTTGGACTCAATCATGCCGCACACTTCCAGGTAGGTCCCCTATGGTGAGCCAGCCACAGAATGCAGCATGGCGCAGGCCGGATTGGATAGCGGTAGCCATATCAGCTGCGCTGTGCAATGACGTCTGAGCAACACCGCAATACACACACCCTACTTTGATGCCTCACCTCAAAATCCGGCAGCTGCTGCAGGGCCCATATGATTTTGGCTTTCATCGGGACCCTCGCTCGCAATCGTCCCCTCCGCGCTGAGGGGTTGGTGAGCCCCGCGGCAACACGCTTGCGGATCACCGTGAACCTATGGATCAGATGTGAACATTGTGTGGGTGTCTGTAGCTTCGTTATGCCTGAACGGCAAGAGACAACAGTGCACACACAACACAGCAGTCATGGGTGGTGAGGGCACTGGACATGCTGTTTGCGTAAGGAGCATGTCAGCCGAATGGGCCACGCTCACCCGCAATGGGGACTAGGAGAGACAGAAGGTTCACAAAATCAAGCCAGGAGAGAGCCATGCAGCCCACGCTGCTATGGCTCGTGCCAAGCAACAGAACAGTGCAAAGGTGGTGCGTACATTGAGATTAGGGACAAGGGCTGCGGCCAAGTAAGCATCCCGATGATTGCAAGTGTAATGCATCGTAGCGCTTACTGCAGCAAAACTGGTGCATTGGGAAACATGCAAGGATCCTTGGCACTAGTAGCACGCAACTCATTGACGTGTGGGCATCCTGGACTGCTACATGCAGTTCATGGTGCAACGGCTGACACGCAACAGCTTGTAGCAACGCACATGTGTGGCAGGCATATCGCTAGGAGATTGCATGAAGTGTGCATGTTCATCGTCAGGTGATCATAGCACAATGCCAGTCACAGTATTGCGCGCCGCACAGCGTGACCCTCACCCGCTTTGGCTGCCAGGGCAGCGTAGTCAACCGCAGCGGTGCTGCCCTTCATTTCCAGTGCTGCTGCATACAGGCGCTCCTGCTGTTCCTCTGAATATCTGTCAGTCACGCCGCCCATGCTGCCGACAGCGGGTGCTTGCTTGGGAGCTGAAGCATCATCCGCCTGCAGCACAGAATCCTAACACAAGAGGATCGCAAGTTAGTACCTTGGCAGCTTACATGTACCGCATACACAATCACCACCCAAAGCGCCACTGCAAAGGCACTACAGGCGTCCACCAGCATCCTGTGCGTGCTGCAGGATGCCGACACAGCTGCAGATGCAGCCTATATCAATGCGACCTTCACATGTACAAGGTGCCCACACCAGGTCAGCCCAGACACCTCGCTCGCCATTGGTCAGGTCAGGTGCAGTCTCTCTATCCATACGCATACGCATATGCACACTGCATGGCCCCACGGGAATCACACGGCATGCCCCTTGGGCGCTCTTTCTGACACACTATGTGCATGCGGTAATGCCTGCTGGTACCGCCCCCCCCCAGCGTTACATCAGCGCTTGAGCTGGAATGTCAGATCACATGCAGGTGAAGACCAGTTGTCAGGCGCACAACGTAGCACCACATCGCCCAGCTCGGTGCGCTAACCACATGGCCGCAGGCCCAGGTGCATCACTCACCGCACAGCCTGCGCCGCCACAGGACGTTGGCGAGGAGAGCACAGCGCAGTACAGTTGTGCGTTCAGCACTGCTTGTGTCGCCAGGCGCAACAAGTCCTGAAGCACAGCAGCCAGAGGTAGAGATTGGATCACTGGAGCCAGGGGTGCAACCTGGGTGCAACGTTGGGAAAAGAAGGTTGCCTTGCGACCCGCAAGGGTGCCCCACCTGACAGGGACGTGGCGTTATGCCCACACGTGCGCTGGCTGACGGACCTTCCACCTGCGGCACCTGGTGCACACAGAATCTTCCGCACAGTCAGAGAAACAACACTGGGTAAGAGGCACTGCCGCTTCAGTGTCCAACAGACAACTTGAAACTCGCCACCAAAACTCGCCTGGTCGTGAAGGTTGCTGGTGGTGGTGAACGCAGCGCTGTTGCGCACTGCACTGTGTGCTATATCCTGGAGTGCCTGACAAGCCACTGCGCTGCCTATTGGCTCCGGCATGGGCTCCCGTTGTGCGACAAGCAGACCTATTTGCAAGTGGGTTACGATGTATCACATCAGCATAGGCCTGCCCTCTCAAAGGTAACCAAGAACAATAGCTAGGGACGACAGCCTGCGTTGCGCACTTGTGTGTCGTGTGCAGTGTAAGCACAAGACACGTGGCCAGCATAGGCCTGCCCTCTCAAAGGTAACCAAGAACAATAGCTAGGGACGACAGCCTGCGTTGCGCACTTGTGTGTCGTGTGCAGTGTAAGCACAAGACACGTGGCCGAGAAAGTCAATTCACAAGTGTCCAAAAAGCGCCAATATGTGTCAGGTGTGTAGTGTATCTGTGGTAGGTTGGTGAAGTAGCTCTTAGCTCATTCTTCCTCAGTTTGTATGCCGTTTGAGAGGCTGCACCTACTACTTGCGGTCTCACATGCATTCCCACTTGGTTCTGGAGCATGGTGACTGCGCCGTCCAAGGTCCAAGCAACCGGGTCGCAATGCAGCTTTACGACAACTCGTTAATGGCAGCTTAACTACTCGTGCGCCCACACAATGATGTGTTATCATTATCATTTTCATAAGATCACAGCTTCAGTGCAGTCGCTGTCGGCTGGCAATGACAAGGCGGTCCACTTCTACCGTGCGGCAAGCGCACCTTAGTTCCTAGTGCACGCACACGTGCATGGGCATGCAGGCCTGGTGGCATGATAGATTCTTGACACACCCAGCATGCATGTATGACGATTGACGAACGTATGTACGACAACAGGCACACCCTAGATGGAGTGCAGCACCCCGCGCAGAGGCTTCACAAGCCGTGGTTTGCTAAGCGCCTCCCACAGAGCACCTCCGGCTGGCTTCCGTGGCAATGCACGTTGCCAGCAACGCCCCGTGCAGCGCGCACGAGCGTGAAGTACAGAGTGTGATCAGCCGTACGGCCATATGCTTGTTGGGCAGTGCTGGTATTGCGAACCACGCACGTTGACAGCTATGTATCCAGTAGGTATCCACCTGCTGCTGTACTTCATCGGCTGTGTTGGAATACAGTCGATAGTCTCCCATTACAGTACAGCTCAATGCATGGGTGGGGGATGGAAAGGAAGGGGGGGTCACATTAGGGGGCGCAGCGGGGGGGCGCGGATCACGAGTTCACGACACACCTGCGCCATCATCACACCGCACACTGCTGCATCGGCATCACAAGCTTGCCGCTAGGAGCTACGGCTACACGAGTGGCGTCCTGACACAAGCAGGCAGTACACTGAGCGGTACAGTACATGTATGCGGGTTGGCATCTAGCAGTGTACTGTGGTCTAACGGGCCGAGCACCTGTATGTGCGGCCGACCAGCAAGCCTTGCCAGCCGTTCCCGGACACACGAAATTAAGCTGCCATTAACAACTTGTCGTAAAGGGGAGGATTAAAAGAGAAATATGTCCCCAACCTGAAGTACTACAAGAAGCAACCCTTGCAGGATGTCTAAGGTGCACACATTGCATGCATCCTGGCATGCGTTCCCTGCTTGCACCCAGGTAGCCGGTACGTAGTGGGTGCGTCCAGAAACGCCAGCACATGCATGCGAGGAGGCTAGCCCGGACCGCAACCACCCGAAGAGCTGTTGGCTGGCAGCACGCATTTACCTGCAAACTTGCGAGCTGTTTGTCAAGAAGGAATGGACGGACGGCATCTACTAATTTACCCTATCACCACTGTGCATGCATGCACGTAGGGTAGCGCTGTGAAACCTCGCTCGGCTGCGTGCTTGCAAGCCGCACACCACACCGCCAAGAACCGCTGTGGTAGCATGCTGCATGCGTCCATAGCACTACACAAACAAATGCATGGCACGGTACGCAAATCGTCAAAGATTACTCAATTCCAAGCCCTCGCCGAAAGCGCGGGCCGCGAGTTTGCCGCCTGCCTGCCTGCCTGGGACACTGTGACACACAATGGCCATGGCAAGGCGTTGTGTTGCTGTCATGATCACTGCTGAGGCCTGCACAAGAAATGCGCCCGATGAAGCTGCGGCCGCTGCCGTTGGCAATGTGCGGGCGTCTGCGCATTGCTTGTACTGCTGATGTCGATATGGCTGGGAAGCAAAGATTCTGCTAGCATGGCTTGCATTCCCACAGTCCGGTGGTAGCATGCAGTGCGGTACGATCAGTACTGCAGCATGTTGAGCAGCTCCTGGAGGGATTTCTCCTGTGAGCACACAAACAACGCAGGGAAGCTCATGAGATACATAAAGTTCACCCTACTGCACCAACGAGCCTGCACTAGTGCACTGCATCACCACCACCCACCTTGAGTGGACGCATATGCACAACGGATCACCGCAACACATCTATTACCATTCACCCCTGGAGCTGCAACCCTCATTCTCTCAGCATGGTGCAGCACACACCAGCACGCCATGGACTGATGCGCTACACCTCACAGTACACCTTGCAGTGCACAGTACGCCCAGCTGCCTGTGCGCCAAGGACGCGCGCTCACCTGCTGTGGGTCTGCTGATCGTGAGCTCTGCAGCAGCAGCTGCCGGCGCGCTGGTGCTGAGGCCGCCGCCGCTGCCAGGTCCTTGGGCATGGCCAGCAGCAGGCGCAGCATGTCGGCCTCCAGCTCTAGCACCAGGCGTGAAGCCTCAGGAGAGGCGTCAGGCGCCTGATGGCAGCAGCAGCAGGGATGCGCACGTGTGGCAGCAGGCACAAATCAGGCGGGGGGGTTGATACACGTATTATACTACGTATACATAAGGCTGCGTAAGATAGCTTCTCATTGTCAAGGCACACACACAGGCCTGTGTGAGCAACAGAATGGAGTCAAGTGCCTGGTGCTGGGTGCTTGGTCAGCCCCGCTGCACCACCCGCACTCCCCAGTCACAGTGCCTCCCACACACCCCACAGTCCCACACGCTTGACACACACATTCACATGCATGCACCATGCATGCATGAAATAGGCATGCCCCTCACCTCCGCCGCCCCCAGCGCGTCCCTCAGCCGCAGCTCCTGCTGGAAGAACAGTCCGATCGCCTCCACCTCGTCAATGTGCTGCGATGCAGCGCTGAAGATCGCGCCGATGCCGCCGGAAGCCTTGCTAACGCCCGCGCCTGCGCCGTTGCTGCCGCGGCTGCCACTGGCCGGGGGCAGCTTGCCGCTGTGATGCGACGAATCCGCACTCCCGCCGCCTGCGGCGCTGCCGCCGCTGACACTGCGGTCATTTCCGGAGCCAGGTGCCGAGGGCAGCATGGTTTCGGAGCTCAGCGACCAGGCGCGGGGGGAAGAGGATGCAAAGGGCGGCGGCGGCGGCACCATGACGTGGTCCGCGGACAGCGTGCGGCGGCGCAGGTGGAACCAGGCGGCGAAGTTGGAGGTGGAGATGAATCGCGAGTAGAGCTCCACCACTGAGGCCACGCTGCCGCCCAGCCTGGCAGCGTGACAGCACATTGGATAGGTTGCATGGCGGACAGTGAACACGAGAACTGACTGCAATGCTCCTGACAAGTGACACCACATGGCGGCCGCACACGCGGGTGGCACCACAACCAGCAACCAGGTGTCATGGATGGGATGAGTGGGTGGCAGGTTGAGGTGGCATCCACTCAAGGGTCCCAAGGCGCGCAAGATGCACCACAACCGCGGCAACGATATGCATACCGGTACGCAGCAGTTGCATGTTTGCACCTTGGTGCATGTTGCGGCCGTAACGTTTCGCATGCACATGCAGGCTCAAGCCACGTATGCACACACGTGTATGCCTGTGTGCAGGCCGTGCTGATTGCCCAATCGCATGTGATGGCGCTGGCCGGCCCTCACCTTTCAAGCAGCACGGGTGGGTGCGGGTAGACCTTCATGAACTGCAACCGCCAGGAGCACACACCAACACACGGGGGCGTCACACGAGCAGGTGCATTGCGCCAGGGGCTGTCAGGCAAACGCAGGTGGCAATGCGGTCAGTCACGGAAGTGCAGTCAACTAACAGTAGCGCACAGCGCCTCCGCTGCCTGCACCACCCATGCCAACACGGTGGGGTGCACGCCTAGGTTGTACATAGGCTGTCCCAGCAGCACCTGTATCGTATCACACACAGTGCCGCTACTCGAGGTAAAACTAGACAACACTGTAAGAGCACTGTCGGTCACCAGTGGCTACCTTTACCATCACCACCCCCACCTGCACCCCCACGCCCGCACGCACCTGCAGGAACTGCTCCGAGGCCCATCCCGGCACTGCCTGCTGCACCAGCGTGCCTGATGCGGGGTCGTACATGGGACTGGGCTCAAAGTAGCGGCTGAAGGGCGCCAGGAACGCGCCCGTCAGCTCCGCAAAGTGCCTGCAGGGGCGGCGGTGGTGGGGGTTTAGGTGGCAGCAGCAGCCAAGGGGAGCAGCCGGGGACGCAGCAGCAGCAGCAGCAGCAGTGAATGTTATCTTGTTATGTACCTGCAATCACCACATTGTGTGACCGTGCGCTGCCGTGATCGACAAGCGCACCGTCCGTAAAGGCCCAGAGGCAGCCAAAGTCGATCAGCGCGTCGCCCCATGTGCATGCTGCTATAGTTTGCCATGGACAGCAGTAGCAGATTGGTGCAGGAGAGACGCACGCACGCACACGCACAAACACCCATACCCCCCCCACACACACAGAGCGTCGAAAACTGAGGTGCAATCTCTATTCTTGCGCACATGCACATTGCACTTCTCCCAAGGCATCACAGAGCATGGCCCTGCCTCGGGCTTCAAACATGGAGCCGATGTTCGTCCTGCCGGAATTGCAGTACGAGCCGGCCGTGCGCATCATCACCTCAACGCGCCTGGCCGGCCCGTACTGCACTCCAGGAGGACAAACATGGGCTCCACGCTTGAAGCGCGAGGTGGGGCCATGGCAACCTCGGTCTGACGCAAATGCACACACACAATCGCCACCCTTCATGCTGCCAGCGTGATGCGCTCAGGGCATCCGAGTGCACCGCCACCAACGATCCATACACGCACCGCTTGAGGGCATCCGAGTTGACGTTTGCAATGCGCTGCAGGCGGCTCTTGACGTCGTTAGGCTTGGGCTGCAGCAGCCTGAAAGGAGCAGACAGGTCGGACACAAGCCAACAGCACACATGCCGTCGTGGTCTGTAAGGGAGAGGAAGGGTGGATAGAAGGGGGGCCGGTCGATACCGCCATTGATACGAAGGCGGGCGCCGCAAAACATGTGGTGGCTGTGATGCCGTGATACTGAGATGCCTGATGGGGATGGTGCCCAGTTCACCAGCGGTCGTGGTCATTGTACCACATGCAGCCCCAGTCACAACGGCCGCACAAGCACACGACACAGCGCTGCAGTTGCTCGCTAAGGTGCTGAGGATCACCAGCCAGCGGGGGCAGCCGCAGCACTGCTGGTCCGCCAACTTGAAGTCTGCAGAGTGCTGGATGCCCGCTAAGCAAGTATGCTGCTGGCATTTGCGCCCGGCCTTGTGCCCCACATGAAGCCAGTAGCGGTGCCCCCGCTGAGCTTGGGTGGTGCCAGCGCGATCCCACCCCCACCTGTCCAGCAGATCGGTGTCGGGCTTGAGCAGCGGCTTGTGCGCGTGCGCCTGCCCCGCCTGCGGGTTCACCCACAGCCCCTCCACATGCCCCGACAGAAGGCAGTTGGCGCCAGCCGCGCGCGCTCGCAGCGCGCGCATGCCGCCCGCCATGAGGCCCGCCATCAGCCCGCCGCCGCCGCCAGCCGCTCCGGAACCGCTGCCGGTGCTTCCGGCCCTGGCGCCCGGCGCGCCGCCCGCTGCTGACGAGACGCCCGGCGTGTCCTTGCGCCCCACTGAGAGCACGTACGGCCAATGCGGCAGCGCCTGTGCGTGCGTGGTCGTGGGGATGGGGGAAAGCGCAAGACAAGTGCAGTGTTTGCGTGTGGTGGTTAGACAAAGCCATCAGTGCGGGAGTGAGTGCCGGACAGGGGCGCGGCTTGAAAGGAGCATCACATGGAACAGGAGCATCACACGTGGTTGGTCAAGTGGTTGTTCCTGCCTTGGCAGTCCACCATGCCCGCCTGGGTGCGTGCCAGGGCCTAGACACATGCAGCGCGCCAGGCACGCTTGGCGGTGCACCAGGCAGGCAGGTGCCCATGTGGGGCCTGTTCTTGATGCGCACGTCATGTGCAAAGCCTCACAAGTCACAGCCTGCTGCATGGCGGTGACACGGATGGACCATTTGGAGCTCATATGGAGCTTGCCATTGGCGTTGATACTCTGCAAGGCAGGCCATCAGCTCGAGCAAAGAGCAACCGGTATGCACCTACGTACCTTGACGAAGAAGAGGTTGGTGACGCCCAGCAGCGCGGGCAGGCCGGGCTGGCGTGGCCCCGGCAGCTGGCCCGCAGCCAGGCGCGCAAACGCGGGGTCGTGGATGGAGTAGTAGGGCCTGCGTGTGACCAGCAGCAGCAGCAGCAGCAGGAGCAGTGGTGGCAGTGGGTGAGGTGGCACATGTGAGCATCACGCCACGTGGTGGTGATTGTGGTGGGATGGATTATCCAACATGTGTGCTGTTCTCCATGCACCAGTGCAGCAGCGCATTGAAGAACACGCTCGCTGCAGACAGGGCACTTAATTACAGCCAATTCATTCACGGCTTTGACTTTTAGCTCATGCTTTTGCTTGAACCTTTGTAGCCGAAGCCGATGCGATGCACACAAATGCAACCAATCCAGCACCGCCCAATGTGCTGAACTCACTGGGCACGGAAATGGCCGCCTTAACGCACGCCTGGTGAAGACTGCCGGGACGTTGGGCACAAAGCATGCATGCATGCACCGCATTGAAAAGCAGAGCATGCATGCATGCTCTGTGCACGACGTTCCGGCAGTCATCACCAGGCGTGCGTTGAGGAGGCCATTGCCGTGCAGAGTGACACACGTTTGCTACCATCTGGGCTGAGAGCCCCTGGAGTGAGCAGGTCGCATCCGTGGAGGCAGGTCGTGAGCGAACATTATGTGCGATGCAGGACTTGCAAGACTTATGCGCAGTTGCACAACACCATTAAATGTGCATGCAGCAATACAACACTCCCGCTGCACTCCCGTATTGTGCACTTCTTGCCCTTGCTCCCTATGGAGGCGACGTGGAGGCTCGAATTGGGCCAGGACGAATGCCGGCACCAGTGGCTGGTTGCTCCAGTCTCATGGAAGGCCGTTGTTTAGGGAAACGTGATCCCTCATCCCCCGTTCGCCTGATCTCTCATTCCCACCTGCCTCATCCACCACCCCCTGCCCCATGATCCTTCGTGTGCAAGCTGATCAGTACCTGAAGTCCGGCGCATACGGCAGCGGCGCCGCCAGCGCCAGCAGCGCTGCGACCGCATTGCTGGCCTCGTAGGGGCTGGGCGCCACCACCAGCAGCGGCCGGCCCAGCACCACAAGCTCCCACAGCTGCCACAGCCGCGCCAGGTGGCCAGACAGCGGAGTGAACACGTTCACCTGGAGGAGAGCGGGGGGACACGAGGGTGTACCGACGGTACCATGCATTCGTTTCCAACAGTGCAACACACATTCACCATATATCCAGTGGCGGCACTGGGCTTGCATGGGCATGCGCGTGGCCCATACTCCTAACTAGTGCTCAAGGGACGTGCTGACAGGGCGCCCTGCACAGAGTGTTGACGCCAATGGAATGCGTGGGCGTGCACAGGAATTTTGAAAGCTAGGCTGTTGGCGGTCAGGTTATACCAGGGCACTAGCATCCATCCATCCAGCTCCTGCGTGAGCTGTGCATGCATACACGTACCTCATGGAACGCTCCCAGCACCGGCGCCTCCGCACCCGACCCCCCCTGCAGCAGCAGCAACAGTGGTGCACCACAGTCAAGCGTGAGGGCGATGTGGTCCACACAGTCCTCCGCATCCGAGCCAAATCAGCAGTGAGCACTGCACTCAATGCACAGGACCATTCCGCCCTGCCGCATGCATTAACATCACGTCATCCGTGAATTGTTGTGTGATCAGCTGAAGAGACGTGTTGGCCAGGCACACGATGAGCACGCGGCATGTCGGCCAAGTGAATTCCACATCACATGCAAAACTATCCAGAACACGCGCCGTCATGGCATGGACGCTTGCCTAGCCCGGCCACCAGCCACACCACAGCAGCAGCTCTCTCTCTCACCAGCCCGAGCCCCGCCATGCGCCGCCCGATGGAGTCCTCGCTTCCGCCCGACTGCGCGTGCGACAAGCCCAGCCCGTTGGCGCCCGGCGGTAGCGGCGCGGGCAGGATGGGCGCGATGCCTATGCATGCGCCCAGCAGCGTGCCCTGGAACATGCTGGTGGTGGCGCTTGGGGCACCCAGCGCGCCGCTACCGCCGCCGCCGCCTTCCCCGGCGCTGGCGCTGCCGCCGGTGCCGTTGCCGCCCGCGGCCGGCAGCGCTCCTGAGTCCATCGAGGGCTGCTGCTGCTGCTGCTGCTGCTGCGCAGATGAATCTGACGACAGCTGTCGGTTCGCCTGCCGCGACATCTGCTGCGTCTGCTGCGCGTCCTCCCCGCCCGCCTGCTGCTGCTGCTGCTGCTGCCCCTCCTGGAGCGACGATGAGGATGCGGGTCCTCCGTCATGGTTGCCGTTGGTGGCTGCAGAAGCGCCTGCGGCCTCGCTTGGCGTCTGTGGCAGCAGCGAGAAGGGCGAGACCTGCACGGGCGCCTGCTGCGGGGAGGGAGGCATACCGCCGGCGCTGCCAGAGTGGCTCACGCGGCCGGGCGGGACGGTGCCGGCGAGGCCCCCCGCTGCTGATGTGAGGCCCGCATTGGATCCGTTGGCGCTTCCCAGCGAGTCCATGGGGTAGGAGCGGTATGAGGTCCTGGCGGGGGGAGGCGGCGGCGCAGCAGGCAGGCGCATGCACAGTGACATGCCGGCAGAGATGTTGGATGCATCATGTATGCAGCATGCATGGCAGGTGGTCGTGTGCAATGCAGCAAATGTGCCGAGCCGTGCATTGTCACTTCTCAGAGTCGGACTGCTTGGCCTAGATGCAAGCTCCACAACACAGTGGCATTTGGCACCATGAAGGTACCGTGCACCCTCCTTTGCCCCTTCCCGCCCCGCATCACGACGCACCGCGCCCATGCGCACATACACATACACACACGCATGCGACCCCAACCTGCAGCATTCCAACAGCCCCAACAGCCCCAGCCACAGCATCATGGCGCACCTGCGCGAGACCAGCCCCTGGCCGCTGTTGCTGTGCGACTGCAAGGACAAGCATGCACACAAAGTGGCACAGGGCAGTGGCGAGGTGAGGTACAGGGAGGGTTGTACGTTCGGGTCACATGGGTCGGGGTGCATAAAGTGCACCACCGCACTGCTTCATGAATCATGACGTTTACTTGTCAGGATTGACCCATATGAACCTGTGTGACATCACTCATGAAGACACACCCGGGTCGACCCTATGCCCCAACCGAGCAGTCGGCTGATACAGCCGCATCACCAGTTTACCACGCACCGTTGCGAATGCCGCCGCCGCCGCGAACTGGTCCGGAGCCGTCAGCGCTGACGGGTGCGGCAGGCAGCTGAGCGCAGGGAGTCGCGCGGTGATGGTGGTGTACCCCACCTGCGTGCGCGCAGGCAGGCAGGCAGCCAACCAGGCGGGCTCATGCAGCAGCAGCAGCTGCAGCAGGCGGTGGGTGGATGCACGCGAAATTCAAGTGACCCACATGGACATGCAAGAGAAGAACGAACCAGTGGCCTATGGAGGCATGTGCCTCCCCACAGTCACCCGCGCGTTGACCAACTGCGAATCGCAAATTCATGCAGTTGCCGCCCACACGGCCCACCTTCAAAGCGCCCTCCGATCACCCAAGTGCAGCTGCTGCAGCCAGCCAGGCCCCCAGAGCCCCAAGCACCCACCAAGCACCCACCTGCAGCTGCTGCGCTGGGCCGCCCGGCACCGGCACCGGCCACGCCATCACCTCACGCCACGTCGCCTCCAGCGCACCGTTGCCGCCGCCAAAGTACGCCTGGCCCGCCGCGGCCGCCAGCGGGGCCATCACCGCGCCCAGCGGGTGCTCACCCACCACCACCACGCTCAGCTGCGGGGGCGACGGCGGCAGCCGCAGCGCAGTGCGAGTTAGTACCGGTAGGAATACATCGCGGCCACGAGCAAGGCACATCTTGTATTTGCATGGTCAAAAGCATGGATTGGAGCTTGCGGCGGTGCGAATCTCCAAGCTGTCGATGGTGTAAAGCAAGCACGCAGGGGGGGCGACAGGCGGGCCACCGCTGCAACGGCGGAGCATTCCACTATCTGGTGGGTGACGTGCATCAGCCTCCGGTTGTGGCCGCAGCAGGGCCTCCGTGGCACCACCTGCCCTGGGCGCTCACTCGGCCGCTCACCTGCTCGCCCCCGCGGCGTATCGCAGGGTCCTGGCGCTGCCGGCAAAACACATACCTGCGCACGGCAACAACAGCAGCAATGGTTGCATCCCAGGTGACCAGTACACAGTCTGTATTGTGCCCCAGCTTACCAAGGGGCAACACAGTTTGAGCCCTGCACTGCAAGCCAGCGCGTTTGTCGCAATGCCTTTACCGTGACTGCTACGTGTTTCTGTTGTGCGTGCTCACCCGTACAAGTAGGTCTCCTCCCCGATGCTTCCTGAGGAGTAAAGCGTAAGCTTCGGCAAGGGCACACCCTCAGGCTGCTGAGGTTCTTGGGACTCCTCCACATCCTTCAAAGGGGTCCCTCGCCGCTTGATCCGAAAGAAGAACGAGCTGCGTGGACAACACATAAAGAGAAGTGCTGATCCATGGTCATGCTATAGGTGAAGTGCTGGTAGCGGGAAGCACGCCTCTGGTTGCGCACAGGACGCAAGCACCGCGCCAAGAGCGTGCGTGACCCAAGTCGCCAACAAGAAGTGCACGTGCCGTAGCAACATAACGCTCAACCTCAGGTCAGCACCTGAGCTATATACCATAAGTACAGTGGGTTGCACGAAAGCACGCGCAAGAACACAGCTGCTGCACGATTGCAACCGCCTGGTCCTCACCTGTCACGAATGCAAGTCCGAGCATGCAGCTCGAGCGACATTGAGTCCTGCACGTGTTGTTGACAAACAGGGCGCCGCAGGCAGCGCTTTGTCAGAAAATTCGCTTTGTACACTGGCAAGGAAAAGGTGTTAGGTGCAGCTGCCCTTTCTGCTGTATGCAACGGGCCTCTGCGTTTTGCGCTGGTTGCAACCGCAAGTCACTCAGCCTGAATCTCTCATGCATGCCCAGCAATTGTGAGCTCAGGCTTGCAAACTCACCGGAAATGAGTGGAAGGCTATGTCCGTTTGCTCCTCCTTTGAAAGCACCCCTTGGGGCACCTGAAATGCGACACGCTGTCCGACATCGATATCGAACACCACGCTTGCAATAGCCACCAGACCCCACGGGGCAACCTGGGGC
Source organism: Chlamydomonas asymmetrica (assembly GCA_001662385.1). Lineage (NCBI taxonomy): Eukaryota > Viridiplantae > Chlorophyta > Chlorophyceae > Chlamydomonadales > Chlamydomonadaceae > Chlamydomonas > Chlamydomonas asymmetrica. Next base: position 35,595 of record BDDA01000425.1, on the reverse strand, counting down.
GGTGATGAGGTCGCCATGACTGCAACACCAGCGTGGAGGCTGGTACAGCGAGCAGCGACTGGCGGCACAACCCCGTCAGCGCACTTGCATGGTGACACTCAAGCTGAAATTATGGGGGATGCACGCCTTTCCAAGTTGTGTAGGAGCACCAAAGGCACGGTGGCCAGGTTCTCCGCTGCGTAAAGGGTTGGTCACCAGGTCCCAGTGCTGCTGAAGCGGAGGTCAGCGCCGCTAAAAGCAACCTTTCGGTGCAGTAAGCCCTGCAGTGTACTCCCTGACAGGAAAACACCAGCCACACAACGCAGATGGTATTGTGTCTAAATAGTACTCAAAAGGGCCTATGTGGGTGGTGCCTAAGTGCTTGCCAGGATTGACGCTTGCTGTCTAGGTAGGCTTGCGGAGGTGGACTTTTTACGGTAGGAACAGCAGGCGTCGGCTGGGCCCTTACCATCAGAACCCACAAGTTTGAACTTCTGGTATGACAATACTTTAGTGAACCGCAGCTAGATGCTCGGCCATCGTGGACCGCTGGTCTGACTGGCGGCACGGTACATCAACCCAAGCTAAAATCTGTTATGCATCTCTATCATGTCGCTGAGCATGTGCGGCGTGAAGATTGCCGCTTGCTGTGCTGCCCCATGTGCTCCAACAACAGTCCTATCCCGCTCAACTTTGTCAAGCCTAGTGCACGCACGCACGCACGCATGCTTCCGCAGTCCGCACGGATGAAGGGAAGGGCTGGCAGCCAGACCCACAAGCGACAAGCTGTCACGCAGCGGGAAAGTTTGGTACACACAGCGGTACAAGCACGCCATTGCCTCCACCATAAACATGCGTGCGTTTCAGTGCACGAGCGGGCCCGACTGCAGTGTTCACTGCTGACATACAAGTGTACCGTACTTGGGACAGAACTCCGCACCTGGCATGACAACTTCTGCTTGAGAGGCATGCAGTCAATAGACTACCGATGCTAGCTTTACGCCGTGCCATTTCTGCGAGCGCATATTGATCACTAGACTTTGTTCATGTACAAAGTCGGCTCATAATGGTCGGTCCATGAACCTGTCCCACGACGGTTGTAACCCAGTACATAACACGCATGTGCTCACTGAACCGCAACACAGTTTGTTGCATTCTGCATGTCAGCATTCCGCATGTCAGAGCATGTTCGTTGTTAACACATGTCAGTGCATGTCGGCGCAATCCACATGTCAGCACGACACACACCATGCGGCTTTCATGCCTGCCGCACGCCGCTCAGGCTCGACGCCTGCCTTCAGCCCCTACAGCTCCTCGTCAGATGATTCCAGTAAGGGGCAGTAGCTCTTGGTCAGCAGTGTTGCAGGGGGCAGCGCTGGCACGGACGCAAGCTCGGGCAAATCGGCAAGCTCCAGCGTCGTCAGCGCCGGGGTGTTGTCCAGAGAGGGCAAGGATGAGAGCAAGTCCAGCTCGGACAGCTTAAGCACCATCAGCGCCGGGGTGCGGTCCAGCGCGGGCAGGGACCTAAGGGGCAGGTTGTCCAGCTCCAGCCTGGTCAGCGCTGGGGTGCTATCCAGCGCGGGTAGGGACGAGAGGCCCATGCCGGACAAATCCAGCGTTGTCAGCGCCGACGTGTGGTCCAGAGCGGGAAAGGACTCAACAGGGAAGCAGTTGTACACCTGCAACGTTGTCAGCTCCGGCGTGTGGTCCAGCGCGGGCAGGAACTTGAGTTCCCAGCAGGCAATCACCTCTAGCACCTTCAGCGCCGGCGTGTGGTCCAACGCGGGCAACGACGTGAGCCACGTGCACTGGCGCACGTGCAACGCCGTCAACGCTGGTGTGTGGTCCAAAGCGGGCAACGACGAGAGGCACGCGCACCAGCACACGTGCAATGCCGTCAACGATGACGTGCGGTCCAGCGCGGGCAGGGACCTAAGGGGCATGTTGTCCAGCTCCAGCGTAGTCAGCGCCGGTGTGCTATCCAGCGCGGGCAGCGTAGTAAGGCCATAGCAATATTTCACCTTCAACACCGTTAGCGCCGGCGTGCGGTCCAGTGCGGGCAGTGCAGTAAGGCCACAGCAGTAGTCCACCTCCAACACCGTCAACGCTGGCGTGTGATCCAGAGCTGGCAGCGCTGTGAGGCCGTGGCAGTGGGACAGCCTCAGTGTAGTCAGCGCCGGCGCGTGGTCAAGAGGGGGCGGTGACATGAGGCCGCAGCAGTAGGACACCCCCAACGTCCTCAGCGCCGGTGCGTTGTCCAGCGGGGTAAGGGTGGTGAGTTGGGCCAACCCACCAAGCACCAACGCCGTCAACGCCGGCATATTGTCCAGAGCTACCACAGCGGGCAGCAGGCCCAAGTGGCTCAATGTCAGTGTTTTCAACGACGGTATCCGGTCCAGCGCGGGCAGCGACGCGATCAAGGGTAAATCGGACAGCTCCAGATTCGTCAGCCCCGGGGTGCTATCCAGCGCGGGCAGGGACGTCAGCCGGCGCAACTCGGACAGCTCCAGATTCGTCAGCCGCGGGTTGCTATCCAGCGCGGGCAGGGACGTCAGCCGGCGCAACTCGTATAGCTTCAGCGTCATCAGCGCCGGGTTGCGGTCGAAACGGGGCAAGCACGTCAGGTGGCGGCAGCAGAAAAGGTCCAGCGTTGTCAATGCCGGCATACGATCCAGCACTGGCAGGGATGAGAGCTTACGACAGTACTGCAAGCTCAGCACCCTCAGCGAAGTGACGGCAGCCGCTTCTGCAAGCGAGCGTGCGTGCGGTAAGTGAAATTGCAGCATCGTCAGCTGGGTGAGTGCTGACAGGTCGCCGAGCGCGGGCAGGACGCCATTGACGTCCATCGACTGCGCGCGCAGTAGACAGACAGCAAGGGGGAGGGAGCAACGCCGAACGAAGGCACCGGTTGTGAACCTCGCATGGACCACTGTGACAGCAACAATGGCTCCAGCCCTAACGAGCCAACAGTACCCATGAGCCCTCCCCTCCCCTCCCCTCCTCTTCGCCGCCCCCCCCCAATTGGCTCCCGCAATCCTTGCTCACCTTCAGGCGCGCCATAAGGACACATCCGTCGGGGTGGGCGGCTAGATGATCCGCGAGGGAGATTCGCTTGTCGCAGTCGTCCAGGTAGTGCATCCCAATGGTCAGGTTTTCGAGCGATGGCATTTTGGCAACAGGCAGCGCTGCCATGCGCTCCGTGAAGCGCCGCGGAAATGTCGCATTCGGGGCCCACGCCAAGGATGCGGCCCTGCACCGTGCCAGCGCCCAGGCGCGTGCACCCCGCACCGTCGCGCAGAGGCTCCAGAGGTCGCTGCGACTCAGCGTTGACTCAAGCGGCTCCAGGGCCTGCACCAGGGCCGCAGCGGAGACTGTGAGGGGCACGCCTGCACCAACGCCTGCTTGGGAACCGGACGGCACCATCTCGGACGCCTGCGCGAGGGGAGTGTGCCACAGCGCAGCATTGTGCTTTGAGACGCTGCGCCAGGGCAGGGACACATAAATGGACAAACCATACACCCCGTTGCCAGGGACACATGGTTGCGTGTGCTGCAGCTGTTCGGCGGGGTCAAGGCAGGCACTGGCTCAAGGCAGAGTGGGGTCAGGGCTGGGTGAGAGGTCCTGCTGCACTGCTACAATGACTCGCCTCGTCAGCAGTGGCATATGCATTCCAGCCTGCGTTGGCGCCTGGGTGAGCCATTGGTATGGTCCTGTCTCCGTCCTTGTCCTGAGACCTGCTGCGTGCTGCAAACGTGCTGCAATTGGTGCTCCTGCAGGGCGTGTGTGGGCGTTCAGTGAGGCAGGCAATTGAAGTGGAGCAGGAAGGGATATGGGGCAAGGTTGTCCCAAAGAGGATATGGTTGCAGTATCTGTTGGGCCTTTGGTGGCTTTTGATTGTGAGGGCCACAGCGCCAGATGCATGTGCGCAGCACCGTGTCAGGACCCAGACCCCAGCCCAAACATAGCCCACGACAGCACTTTACCTGAGCTTGTCTTGCTTATTCCTGCAGATCCTGCAACCACGTGTCACCGCGCCTGCCGCGCTACGCTTCGTGTGTGCACAACGTGTTCCAACGACCAAGGCAGTGAACTCAGCAGTCGCCAAGATCTGCCTGGCATAAGGAGGCAGCACCTATCACGGCTTACAAGCAGCTTGTGGGTGTCAGGACAGGCGTTCGTGGGCAGTGACGGTCTGGCTAATAATCGTGCTGGGTGTTGTGCGTACTGGATTGCGTGCTGGATTGCGTATGCCGTCACTTAATCAGAAAGGTGCTGAGAGCATCAGAGCGGCTATGCTCATTGTATGCACCGTCTGCCTCAACAGCCTCAAGGGGTGCTGCATGCTGTCCCGCAACGAATAACCCGCACACGGATGACCCCGCATGCCCCTGCACGCCAAATGCCCGACGCCGCACACCATCCACCATCCATAGCCTCACCCCATCACATGGCATCATGCAGCCTGCATAATCGTGCAGCATGTCGCTACACCAACAACGGTGATTTCCGCTGCCCGTTCTACCCCGGCGTGCTGTAATGGCTGTCGGGCTCATCCACCGGCACCATTACCTTCATCATGCGAACCCTCCGCACACTTCAAGTACTCACGGGCAAGGGTAATAAAAGGGTTGGCAGCAGGTGGTTGGCAGGCAGGCGCGGCAAGCTGTCACGCAGTGTCATGCACGCAGCAGGAAGGTTCGGCGCACACAGCGGTACAAGCACGCGATTGTCTATCTCCGCCAAAGGCATGAGTGCGGCTCAGTGCACGAGCAGAGGCTCTAACGCCGCTGACAACCTCAGCACGCAATCAGCACGCTAAAAAGGCGCCCTACCTACCCAGTACCCATGCATGGCCAAAACGCTTACATCCAATGTGCTCCTTGGTGACTCAAAAATACACGTATACCCATGCTCAAATGTGTACTTGGATTGAAGGCCTGCATGCTTGCAGTCGTAGGGACAGGCTGGGACGCCACGTGCACAGTGTTGCAGCACACGCGCATGCTGCTTGCATGCATGCGCCGTTGTAACCGCGCGCATCCGTACACGAGCACACAACGTCAGCCGCGCACCACACCATTACTATAGCGCATAGCACTGGAAAATGTAGTAGATGACTGTCTCTAGTGCAACCCAACGTAGTCCTCATAATGCCGCACGTATCCTTTTCAGTTGAGTATGTAGGCTGTACCGTACTCGGGACAGTGAGAGTGATTCGGCACCTAGCATGATAGCTTCTGTTTGGGAGGCATTCTGTGATTCGGACGACAAACGTTAGCTTTGCGTTATGCCAGTTCTGATGAGCGCATAGCAATCATCAGGCTTAGCGGTCGTTCATGCACGAAGCCGCATCACATGGGTCCGCTAATCCAACGAACAACGAACAGTAGGGCACCGACAGCCGGGCGCAAGTAAGTCCCAAGACGATCAAAACCCAGCTCACCTACACGACATGCGTATGCTCCCAAACAACAACAGAGACATTCACAACAACAATTGCACAATCCATCAGCGTGACGTACAGCATGACATACACCTCATGCATCCTTCACACTCCTAAACACACTGTACTGCTACGAAATATTGAAACGTAGTTGTTCACGGCGTGACCACATTTTCAGCCTGTTCGCCGCACACCGCTCACGCTCGACAGCTTCCTCCAGCTCCTCGATCGACAACTGTGATAAGGGGCAGTCGGTCATGGTCAGCGTTGTTGCCGGGGGCAGCGCGGGCAGCGCCGCCAGCAGGCGCAGCTTGGTCAGCTCCAGCGTCGTCAGCTTGGGCGTGTGGTTCAATGCCGGCAGGTATGTGAGGCTGGGCATGTCAGATACCTTGAGCACCGTTAGCTCCGGCGTGCGGTCCAGCGCGGGCAATGACGTAAGCCACGGCAAATAGGACAGCTCCAGGATCGTTAGCGCTGGGATGCTGTCCAATGCCGGCAGAGACGTGAGAATGGGCATATCGGACAGCTTGAGCACCATTAGCTGCGGTGTGCGGTCCAGCGCTGGCAGCGTTGGAAGCACCGGCAAGTAGGACAGCTCCAGCGTCGTCAACGCCGAAATGCTATCCAACGCGACCATGGATGTTAGCCTGGGCATTTCAGACACCTTGAGCTCCATTAGCTCCGGCACGCGGTCCAGCGTGGGCAGGGAACTAAGCCGGAGCAAGGAGTCCAGCTCCAGCATCTTCAGCGCCGGGAAGCTGTCCAGCGCAGGCAGGTACATCAGCCGGCGCAACTCGAACAGCTCCAGATTCGTCAGTGCCGGTGTGAGAGCCAACGGAGGCAGGGATTCCAGGAAGTAGAAGCCCTGCACCCTCAGCGTCGTTAGAGCCACCGCACGGTCAAGTGGGGGCAGAAACGCGAGACCCACGCAATTGGACACAAGCAGCGCCATCAGCGTGCCCTCCACAGTGGGCAATGACGTGAGGCCATCGCAATTGGACACCTCCAACTCGGTCAGCGACGGCGTACGGTCTAGAGCCGGCAGCGCCGTGAGGCCACCGCAGTGGGACACCTTCAATGACCTCAGCGCCGGCGCGTTGTCCAGAGCAGGTAGGGATGTGAGGCAGGGGCAGTCGAACAGGTCGAGCATCGTCAGCGCTGGCGTGCGATCCAGCATGGGTAGGGATGTGAATAGGGGGCACACGTGCACCTTCAACGTCCTCAGCGCCGGTACACTGTCCAAAGGAGTCAGCGATATGAGTCGGGGCAGTTCCCAGAGCTCCAACGCCGTCAGCGCCGGCACGTTGTCCAGCGCGGGCAGCAGGCGCGAGTCAAGAAAGTGGGACAGCTTCAGCGCTGTCAACGCCGGCATTCGGTCCAGCGCGGGCAGGGACGTAAGCCTGGAGCAGTGGGATACCTTAAGAGTGATCAACTCCGGCGTGTTGTCCAGAGCAGGTAGGGATGTGAGGCAGGGGCAGTTGTATAGGTCGAGCATCGTCAGCGCTGGCGTGCGATCCAGCGCGGGCAGAGAAGTCAGCAATGGGCAGCTGTGCACCTGCAGCGTCGTCAGCGCCGGCGTGCGGTCCATCGCTGGCAGGGCTGAGAGCCGGTCACAGTACCGCAAGCTCAGCACCCTCAGCGAAGTGACAGCAGCCGCTTCTGCAAGCGAACGTGCGTGCGGCAACTGCAGCTGCAGCTGCGTCAGACGGGTCAGTGCTGACAGGTCGCCGAGCGCGGTCAGGACGCCATCGACGTTCAGCGACTGTGTGCGCAGTAGACAGACAGCAAGGGGGAGGGAGCACCGACAACAGAGTTAAGGGTCAATCCACATATGCACCCAGTTCCGTTAGGCACTGACCCAGTTCAGTTAGGGATTCCTGACCAGATTAGGTTGGAATCCTAACGGGACTGGGTTGCATCGTCATTCGAATTCACATATGGGTCGTTGCATCATCAGCATGGCTGCATCTCACATCACTCATGCATGCCTTGGCAACCCTCGATACACATCCCTGGGTGGTCAGCACTGCATGGTTTGGGGCGCTGTGCTCGCAGCGGCACACGCACACGCTTTCGCTTTCGCGGTGTCCGCACCGGCATCATCGTGCCACATGCTTGACTTACAAGTGCTGTCAAGGTCCCACAAGTCCATTACTTGCGGCCTGGTTGGTTTGGCAGCCATACTGCATGTGTGCAAGGGCTAAAGTGTGTGCTCTGGCGCACCCCCAGATCCCGCGCAAATTTGAGCCCCGTGCGCAATGCTGCATGGGTTAGGGCAAGGTTAGGTTGGATTAGGGCCTAAAAAGGGTCATATAATGCATTTCCCAAAAGATGTTGACTGCATCAGTTGTCAGTTCCGTTAGCATGTGTCCCAGTTCCGAGACCACCGATGCAGCAACGGCTCTGGCCCCAACAAACCAAAGTCCCCTCGGGCTCTCCCCTCCCCTCCCCTCCTCTTCACCTCCCCATTTACTCCCGCAGTGCTGGCTCACCTTCAGGCGCGCCATCAGGACGCAGCCGTCGGGGTGGGCGGCTAGGTGATCCGCGAGGGAGGTTTGGTCGTCACATGGGTGGCGCATCCCGACGCGCAGGCTATCAAGCAACGGCATCTTGGCTACGGGCAGCGCTGCCATGTAATCCGAGAATTGCAGCGGAATGGTCGTGGGCTTGACCCACCCCCACTGCAAGGACGCGGCCCTGCACCGCGCCAGCGCCCAAGCGCGTGCACCCCGCACCGTTATGCAGAGGCTCCAGAAGTCCCTGCGGCTCAGCGCTGACTCAAGCGGCTGCAGGGCCTGCACCAGGAGCGCCGTGGAGGTGTGGGGCGCGCCTGCACCATCGCCCGCTTGGGAAACTTGGGAATCATGCAGCAGCTCGGGCGCCTGCACGAGGGGAGTGTGCCAGAGAGCAGCATTGTGCTTTGAGACGCTGCGCCAAGGCAGGGGTGAATAAATGAACAAACGCCCCGGTTGCCAGGGACACACGGGCACGTGTGCTGCAGCTGTGCGGCAAGGTCAAGGCAGGCATGTGTGTCAGGGCCCTGCTGCACTGCTACAAGCGACTCGCCTCGTCAGCAGTGGCGTATGCGTTCCAGCCTGCGTTGGCGCCTGGGTGTGCCATTGGTATGGTCCTGTCCCTGTCCTTGTCCTGAGACCTGCTGCGTGCTCAATTTGGGTGCGCCTGCACGGCGATATAAGTGAGCGTTCAGTGAGGCAGGCAAATGAAGCGGAGCAAGAAGGGACACGGGGCCAGGTTGTCACAAAGAGGATATGGTTGCAGTATCTGCTCTTCAGGCCTTGATTGGCCTTTGATTGTGATGGCCAACAGCTCCAACCAGAGCTCCAACGCCAGATGCATATGTGCAGCATCGTGTCCAGCCCAAACAAAACTCCAGCACCACAGCACTTTACCTGAGCTTGTGTTGCTTACTCCTGAGCTTGTGTTGCTTACTCCTGCAGGTCCTGCCACCACGTGTCACTGCGCCTGCCGCGCTATGCTACATGGGCACAACGTTTTTAAAGACAGCGATCAGCAGCGTCTGTCTCAAGGGGCAGCAACGATAACGTCTCTCCAGCGTTGTGTGGGTCTCAGGACAGGTGTTAGAGGACAGTGCTGGTCTGGCTAAGCTGGTAATCGGAAGATGCTGAGAGCGGCTACGCCCGTTGCACGCACCCGAACATCAGGCCGCACCATCTGCTTCTTGGTGGGTCGTGGAGTGCTGCTGCTACCCTGCTGCACAAAATTACCACAACACAAGCCAGTGCAGTTGTACACCATCTTTGCATGAGCACATGCATTCACACCAGTACACGTTGTATTGTCGCCTGGGGTGTCGAATACAGTCTACACCTCCACCGTGGCCGCGCTGGACTCGCACTTGCACTGGTCACACCGCCAGCGACTGCCACGTCATCATCTTCAAAGCCTTCGATCCTTCCCATAACCCCATTTCCCACGCTCATGATTGTTCCACCGGGAGATGGCACCCACTGATTGCAATTTGGCAGGGAGCTGCATTTTACGCAGTTGGAGCCTTGCATCCTGTGCATCCATACCTCAATACACCCACTCGATTGTACAGAGTAGTGAGGTACAACGCTACGCATTGCCAGCATGAATGCCTGGACAGGCCAATATCGCTACACCACCATCCGTGCAACGGTGCCACTGCCGGGTGCCACGCGCGAATGCATGGAGGCATGTGCGTGAAGGTAATGAAGGTCATTCGTGATCGGTCCATCATGCTGGGCAGTCAGTGTGCCAAGCAGGTAGCCGTAGGGCCCCCTCTGCCAGCGAGCCGGGCCAGCAGCAGCAGCCCCAGCGGCCCTGCTGGCGGGATTGATTGCGCGCGGTGCCTGCTGGCTGCTGGATTGCGGGCTGCTGGGCGTTAAGGCGTTACCCTGCTGGACATTGGCGGGCGTCGCCCCTGGAGCCCAAGCCCTCACCAATGTCAGGCACTCGCCTCCTATACAACCCGTTGATGCACGCACTGCTGAACCTCAAATGCCGTTATCACGTATCTACCTCCATGCACACCCAATCTTGATTGAGGTGGGTGATACTGGGCGTCCCATATTCGCTGATGCGGAAACACAAGGAAAATAAACACATGGCGTGATGTGATGGCTGCCACCCAGCCTTGCATGCCGTCGCTCGCCCTGGAGCCAGCAACGCAGGGGGCATAGGATGCAACCCAGGTGGCGGGGTGCTGACTGCTGGGCACCGGGCCGGCCGGTGCACAACACCAAGGTTAGGGTGCCGTGCAGGACCGTGCAGGACCGCACACTTGCAGGTAAGGGGCCACTGGTGGCGGCAGCATGCGGGCGGGCGGGCAGGGGTGCGCCTAGCCGCCTCCTGCTGCCCTGCTGCTGCTGGCTGTTGGGGCCTTGAACAGCTCCTCCGGCCGCACCAGCCCCTCACCCAGCAGCACCTCCAGCAGCGCGCCGTAAGCGCTGCAGCGCGCGTCCTGCTTGGTACCGCACTCCTGAACGCCCCGCCCAGCACCGCGAACATATCACGCACCACATGCACGCATGAACGCGCCATTCACGACATGCGATTCCCCCAATGTGTATAGCACATCAGCACTGCAAGCCCCCCTCGCCCCCCCCTCAGCATAGGGGCGGCAATCCACGCAAACATATGCGCAGTGTTTCAGCCCGGCCAGGGTAACTTTGGCCAAGCGTAGTTTGGCCTAGGTGGGGCCCCTGTACCCTCATGAACACTCGACCCCTGTAACCGCATGCACCACAGAGGCACGCCCCCCCTCACGCCATCATGCACCATGCATGCTCAAATGCATTTACAATGTGTGTGTCAAATGCATGCGCCAGCCCGTATCCCAGTCCTCTGCTGTCCTTACCATGCCCTTCGCCACCCGCTCCAGCCCGGGCGGCAGCGTGTGAGACGAGCTGTCCTTCGCAGCCGTGAAGGTCAAGGTGCAGGTGAAGGGAGGCGCGATGGCGTTCGCGAGCGCGACCTCAGACTGCAACTGCATCATCAAACAATCACACGTCAAGGCAGAGGCAGGCAGGTCTGGCAGACACGTTCCTGTGGTTTTGGGGTTTTAGCGTTGAAATTTAGGGCATCAGCCCTGAAGTACAAGATACCTTCACAAGTACACCCAAGAGCAGCGTGCTTCATCCTTGCATAGCCTATGTTGCAGGCTTGCAGCGCACAGCAACGGCCACTGCCAGGGTCGTTACCATGACAGATCACATTCACAGTTTCGATCACGGCCACGGCCAGTGGCCTCACCAACGACTCACAGCGTGTCCCTTCTGCGTTGCAAACTCGTTGAGAACCATGTTGACCGTCTTGACGGCCCCCGACCTGTGGCTGTGCACCTTCGCCATCAGCTCAGCCGTCCTGAGCAACAACACAGACGCAGCATGCCACTCAGCCTGCCCGACCACACAGGTTCTATGGCGTGCTGGTGTGTTAGCTCCCATGGGCCATGCAGCATGCTGGTGTGCGTGGTGGATATAATTGTGCCTGTGGGACCTGTGTGTGTGTTCAAGCATTTGACTTCCCATCGGGCCATGCAGTGTGCTTTCCGTGGGGCAGTGCAGTGTGCTTATGCTATGCGTGATAATGGGAACTGCACCTGAGGGTGGCGAGGTGTCTGGGCTGAGCGGGCTGCTGCTGGGAAGAGAACAGCGGTCTGATGGTCTGAATCCGTGGCTGTAGTAAAAGCGGTCTGTGAGTGAAAGTGCGGCAAACGTATCTGTGCTGCTCCAGCGGTGCTGATGCTGAAGCTGGCCAGCGTGCAGCGCGCGAGGGCACCCCAGCCCGAGATCCAGTGCAAGTGCACGTGAGCAGGGGGTGTATGTCCAGTATGTCCAGATAAATTTGGTTCCCTTGCGGCCATGCAATGTGCTTCCCTTGCGGCCTTGCAGTGCGCATGCGTATGAGGGTAGAGACTGCACTTGACGTTGGCGACGTGACTGGGCTAATCTGATGGCTGCTGTGTGTGTGTGTGTGCGTGAGCGACTATATGGTGGATTGGTTGGTAAGATCACAGGCGCACAGTGGGCAAACCAGCACTGGACACCAGGCAATGGGTGCACCCCTCATACGCACACCACCATGGGTGCACGCCCCCACCGCACTTCAGGGCCCGGCGGATAAAGCGCCACCCCCAGCGCATGGAAGGAGGTCAACAGCGTGTGTGTGCGCCCACACGTGTGCGGTAAATGCCTCCAACAATTCACTGAGCGCAGGCGGTCACAAGCCTTGAATCCTCAAGCCCTAACACCCCCTACATGCATGCCCTGAGCCTGACCCTCCCCCCCGCTTCCAGCACCCACCGCGGGTAATCGGCAACGAGCTCCAGCATCGAGCGTGCCGCCCCCAGCGCCTCAGCTGCCTTGGTGGCCGGCATCATGGCCTTCACCCAGGCCTGTCAGAGCGCACCGCAGGAGCAAGGGACCTTCAGTGCGACAGGCGGTGCGTGATGGCTGTGCCAGGGGCACCCACACTATCAACAACCGCATAACGAAATGCGCACCGGACAAACAGTCCGGCCTTTGCACCCCGGCATGTTGGAATACACGCTGGAATCCGTCACTGCACAGGCGATGCTGGTACTAGTAAACTTCAGCATCATTTTGGAATTTGAATGGCCAGGCAATGTGCCACCTTTTGGCCGTCCTGCTGATTGTTGCCACAATTGCCAATCAGCATGTGTGACCTTGCTGTTTGCACACAGCACACTGCTCAGGCGCTCACCTCAGCGTACGACCTGTCCGCGTTGATGATGGCCTGAAGCGCGCGGCACGCCGCGGATTGCGCAGCCGCCTTCTTCTGGGCGGACCGCCCGCTACCTGTGCATGCCGCATGCCGCGCGACGCAGCCAGTCAAGCAGGCAGGCAGCGGCGAGCAGTCAAGGCACGAAACTCACACCAGGGAGGCGTGAAACCAGCAAGCCAGCAAGTCAGCGTGGTACTTGGGGCAGGTACTTGGCCAGCACAGAAGTTCAGGTAGGCGGGTGTGGCCTCAGGGTTGTACTGAGGGTTTCAAAGCCTGCATGGGTGTAGCTATCTGTAAACCCGGCAGGTAACTACCACCATACAACCCCATAACCCTAACAGCAGCCCTCCGCCCCCTCCAGCCTTATCGTATCCCCAACACATCTACACACATTCAGGCCCATCCTGGATCACATTCACGACTCCCCACCCTGCTCCCCACCCACATTATGTCATCCCTCGAACCTCCAAACCAAAATTGCATTGCACAAGTAAGACCACACTCTACACCACGAAGCAACATGCATGATACCAGCAGCATACACGCTGCCTATCACCATCACATGCTCACCCGCCAGGCTTGGCACCGGATTGTCGTGCCTGTTGGTGAACGTGAGGCGCACGTCAAAGCCCCCTTCTACGCTGCTGTCCGCTGTTTTGACCTTCAAGTAGTGCCTGCGTCACGGGAATGATGGGTGCAGCGTGCCAGGTTCAGCTGGGGGTGGTTTTGGGGTTGGGGGGAGGGGGGCGTGGAGGGAGCAGTGCAACCCTGCTGGTGCAGCGCTCTACTGTTTGCGCATGGCGCGCCCTGTGCGCCCTGTTGGCGCCATGCGCTGCTAGTACACTGGCATCAGCGGAAGCGCGCGGCGAGGCTGACGATCTACGGAAAGCAAGCCGTCCCAGCGCAAACTGCGCATTCCAAGCGTGCATGCTCTCACCTTCCCCATGCGAATGCTGGACGATGCATGCATCATACACGCACGGATGCGTGGCACTCACTTCTGCACATATTCATTGACAAGCTGCATGGGTGTCTTGACGACGGCATTGTCAGATCCGCCCTTCGCTTGATACTCCCTGTACCGCTCGTCCAGCTGTAAATGTAGTACAGCGCAGGACAGCGCCGTGCAATCACGCAACAGTATGTCATCGATACAACGCATGCCAGCCCAGGCCAACATGGGCACGAGTGCACAACCCCAATGAAAGTGCACAACCCACATGACCTCTCTTGCTCACCTGATCCCCATCTGGAGGGAGCATGGGCCGTTTGGCCAACGCGCTACTAATCTAACACAACACAATCCCAAGGACAAAGGCATCTAATCGATGATCAATATTGCCGAGTCAGGCATGCTCCATAGGAGGATCACGGTGATATCCATGCACATGCTGCAGCAGAGGATTCCGGACTCACCTGGCGGTACACTTGCTGTACATCAGGACAGTCTTCGGGCACTAGCGGCAGCTGCAGGGTGGGCCTGGGCGATGAAGTCGGCGTCTCAGGCGCAAGCCCACTACCCGCGTGCGCCTGGCTGACCTGCAGGTTCGCCGCAGGCGCCTTCGGCGGACCCACGGGTGGGGCCGAGACCATGCTGGGAGCACACTGCACAGCGGTGCGAGCTGGACCATTTTGCTCCTTTGCACCAGGACCTGGCTGCTGTGGGGACAATGCCTCTGGAGTGCCCGCCTGAGCCTGCTGCGTGGGCAAAGGAAGGCCACCGTGCTGCGCTGCTGGCAGTGGGGACAGTGAGCTGGTCCAACTGCTACCAGGTGCAGAGTAATCGTGGGCCGGTGAGGCCAGTTTGAGGTGTCCGAACGACAGGATGCTGGGCTCCAGGTCACCGTTGGCGTGCGCCGCGTCTACAGCAGGTGGCTGCACAGGCTGCGCCTGCTGCTCGGCGGGGTGTTGCGTCCCTGCCAGCAGCTCTGCGCTGACGAGAGGAATGTAGACAGGTAGCACTTGGACATCGTTGCCAGAGACCTAGCACACAAAACACACCAAAATCTGACGAGGGTCGCTTCGTGTGGGAGGCGATTTGAGTGGGACTGCTGGGTGTAGGTCAGGCCAAGGGAACACAACCTTGTGGGGGTGCAACCTTGCACAAACGTGTGGGGGCATGTTTTGTATCAAGCAATCCTTCGCCAGCAAAGTACAAGTCACTGCCAGCTTGTTTTTGGCTTGCTCCGATATCGTAACTGGTTTCGTAACGTTTGCGCAGGGCCCAGTCGCTGGGTCAGCTGGGCCCTGAACACACACGACTGCTTGCATATGCGCATACGGTGCCCTTGTGCATGCCACTGCCTCTGCTGTGCTGACAGAAATGCGAAAAACATGCAACAGCGCACCGTTCACATTCGGGCCGATTGTTGTTTGTGCGATGCGCTCTGCTTGCGCCTCCACATAACGTGGGTAGGCACTGAGGCCATGGCTCACCTGCTTCAAGCCGTCCAGCACAAGCCGAGCCCCTGCCTGTGAGAGCGTCACAAAGCCAACGCCGATGCACGCGCCGTCCAGCAAGCGCGGCAGAGCCAACGCGACGACCTTTCCACTCCCCACCGCGGTGCACGCTGCAATGATGTCTGATTCTGTGGTTATTGGAGACAGCCCAGTAACCACAAACACACAGCTGTCCATGCGGTCCAACTTAACCTCGTCCCCCGCCAGAAATGGAGCAGCGCCAGAGGCAGTGGTTTCGTACGAACCGTGCGGGCTTGCTTCACACAGCGTGCCAATTCCAGAGGCCCCTGAAGTACGAGCGCCTGATTCGGTCCGCGAAAGCTGCAGCACCCATATGGTTTAGGAAGCCTGTTCAGGTGCGTTGACGGACTTGCATCCGAGTCAAAATACTGTGAGACGTGCCAGAATGGGCAGAAACGGGGAAACACATAAACAGAGATGGTAAGGTGCACAGGTGGAGAGGTGCAGGCTGCAGATATCCTGCATTTGCCCACACCCCATCGATCATTGGGCCTGTGTCGGGCATGCACGCATTGGCTTTGGCCCACCCAGGGCAACTCCCAGGACAGCAGGATTACGCAGGCACTCCTATACCGCAGCGCTGCCCACCACCCCTGAAGGCACCCACGACAACACCCTGCCTAACCAGCCGTCCAGTCCACACGCTGCCCCGGCAAGTTCCCAGACGGTCAGCGCACTCCCCAAGGGGTGCTGATGCACCCTCCACCTCAGAATGCATCCAGCCGGCTGCATGCATGCACACCCAGAAGTCACAAATCACAATGTTAATCCGAATCCGAGCTCTCAATAGCCGCGATCGTCCTGCACTCTCTCTGCCAGCACAGCCAGCGCCGCCTCAAGCTCCTTCACGCCCACGCCCCGCGCACAAGCCACTGCCGCGGCCGCGGCCGCCCCGCCCGGCCCCGCCCAAAGCACGCCACCGCTGCGCGCCGTCGTGGTGAGGAAGCCGCTGCCGCCTGCCTCATCGCCTGCGCCGCCTGCTCAGCAGCAGCAGTGGGTGGGTGGTAGGGGTGGTCAATGGTGCATACTCAGGTAGAGGGCACAACTGGCCGCCCTGCAATTCTAAGTAAACTGCAAGCGGCAGCCGCGTGCGTGGAGCGTGCGTGGGTGTCCTGGTTCAAGCATGCTCGCGCACCCCACATGACCCTCCAAACAAATTGCGTAGGCAAGCACGTGCTGCCGCTTGCGGGTCACGCCAGAGTGAGAGGACCAGCATCATCAGGCAGGGCAGTTATGTGGCACGCCGCGCAAGTGAGCCCACATGCAAGTGGTTTTGAGTGGTTGACAGCATAATGAACAAACGCAGGCAGCAAGTGCACGCATGGCAGAATCATTGCCAGTATGACACCATTTAGACCAATGCAGGATAGTCCTCACTTGTGGCCAGCATGTCTACATCGCCTGCAACTCCAGGCTCTGTGCTTCCTGCATCACCAAGCACCGCCAGCACAGCAGCTGCTCCCGCCGGAGGAAGCAGCGCCGAGAGCGGCGCGGCGAACAGCATCGTCCCGGACGCCGCCGCGCCTGTGGCTTGGCGCAGCTGCCGCGCGGCGTCGCGTGCTGCCTGCAGCTGCTGGGCGCGGCTGATGGGCTTGAGGGACAGCCCTGCGAGGCTGGTGGATACGCTGGCCGCGCTGCTGTCCCCGCCGTCAGCGTCCTCATCGTGGTGCTGCTGGCCTTGTTGCTGAACAGCGCTGCAGCTGCCGCTGTTGCTGCCGCTGGCTGTGGCGGTGGCGGGCGCAGTGGCGGCGGTAGTGGCGACCTCCACCACCACACACTGCAAGTGAAGGGTGCCACGCATCAGGGCAGTGACAGAGTGATGAACAGCACGCTGTGCCCCTCACAGCCCGCGCAATGCAGGCTGGATGAGGAAGGGATGAGCGGAGGAGCAGCCTGCCAGTAGCAGGTATGCTTGTGTGCTTATGTGTGACTGCTCACGCGCCTCACTGCACGGTCACGCACGCACCACCGCACATGGACGCGCACAGGGTAGTGATGCACAGCAGTGCAGAGTCATGCACGTTTAACTGTGCCTGAAGGCCCCAGAATGCTTGCACGCCCTGGCTGGCAAATGCTGCAAACAGGTGCATGGACCAAACTGTTAAATCTGCTGCACGCGTACTGCTCCGCACCAACAGTGGGAGGGGCACACGCGCATGCATCGATTGGCTGGTGCCTGAAGTCCACGCCGCTGCTCACGTCCCCACCCACCCACCTGCACACCCAGGAGTGTTTGTGCGTGGCGCTGCGCCGTCGCCACCTGGCCCTGGGTGCACATCAGCGCAAGGCGCACGCCCCGCGCGGCCAGCGCAGCACACACGGGCGCTGTCTCCGCATTCAGCAGCTGCACCTGCCGGCTGGGGCACGCAAAAGGTGCACGCATTTAGGATATTACAAGTGCAGGTTGTTTGGGATGTGAGCATAGCCACCCGCGTGTAAGAAGGATGCACGTTTTAACGTGATGGCGTGGGGCAATACTGACAAGGGTTACCAGTTTCCTGGTGGCCCCTATCAGGCAACAGGCGAGAGGAACACAGAGAGCAAGATGAGGATGTTTGCAGGAAAAGCGCTCCTTCATGAGATAGATGTGCGTGGCAGACCAGTGCCGCACTACAGTGCGTACCTGCCAGTGAAAAGTGCAGCAAGTTCCATTGCTGCCACGCGCGGCCCCTCTGTGCCTGAGGCACCTGCCTGACGAGTAAGGGCTGTTACCGCCTGCAATGTACACGGGCACTTTCACAGTTGCCCTGCTGCTGAAGATGCGCATCGCTGTTGAAAGACGCGTTCGTCCGACCTTCAGCCTTGCATTTCAAAAACACCAAGCGGAAGGCCTTGGGGAAACAGTTTCTGGCCGAACGGCCAGGATAAATGCCAGCTGCTCGGTGTTGTGGCTTTGGTAGCTGCCACGGAACCATCCACAGACGAGTCTTTCAGGAATCCCAAAATAAAGCGCGCAACGTATGTGACGCCGTACCCGCTGATATGCCGTCCCAGCAGGTCGCCCTTCCGCCTCCGCCATCTGTGCACTACTGTTTGTGTGCAACCTAAAGTGCCAGGGGCTCGCAGGGGCAACCAGAGAAGGCGTGCTGGCTGTCGTATGCAAGAGTGGTGAGGTTGAAGCGTCCGTGCGGTTCAAAAGTTGCCGCCGCTTCACATGCAGTAGTCCCAAGTTGTGATGTGAACGAGTCACTGCAGTACGCCCAAAGCAGTAGCGACATCGTGTGCCCAGACCCCTCTCAAATGAACGATTTCCCGCCCAACATGTCATTTCGCCCTACCGCACGCCACCGCACCACCCACTACCTGCCTTGCTCCCTTGGCCTTGAACGTGTAAATAGAGGCTGGCTTCAACTGGCACTTTGCCGTTGCCATGAGCACTGTGGGCGGGGCAGCGCATCGACGTTTAGCAGCATCGGCGCAGCCTGGGCTTGCGTCTCCACGTATTATCGAGGCGGCCGTGGAGCGTGACAGGGATGCAGAGTCAGAGCAGAGTGCTGGTTTGAGGTCTTCTCTCAGCGGCGCCATGGTGCACCACAGCAAGCACAGCAAGCAACGACGGTTTTTCAAAATCCCTTCCACCCGTCAGGTGTCCGCCGTCCTCGCGCTGGTGCTCTGCGGCCTATTGGCTTTCAAATTCTTCCCTGCGGCCTATCAGAGTGGTGCGCAGCTTGTCGGGGGTGGGCTGGTCCCCAGCAGCGCCGAGTACCCCTACAAGCGCTTGGAGCTACACTCTGTGGCCCCACACTATGACATCAGCCTTTATGCGCCCGGCACCACCTCCCTCTCGCGCATGCAGGCGCGGGAGAGGTACCTGGAGGCGCTGGTGTGCAAGGGCTTTTGCAACCAGGTCATGTCTCTCTATGACGCAGTTGCAACGGCCTACCTTTTGAACGCCACCCTAATGTTGCCTTCTTTCTATACTGGCTTCGATTACTTCTCAGCGTTCGTCTCTCTGTCGGAGAAAGACCTCTCATATGACCCCCAGACGCTACACAGCGTGCCTATGGAGTTCTTCTTCGATACGGCCCACTTTGCGCAGACTCTGCGACCTCTGGTCAAGGTCACAGCTGAGCTGCCCCTGCACCTTCAGTCCTACGATGCTAGCATGCGCCTGCCACCTGTGGGCATAGACCCCTCTCACCCAGAGACCCTCTCTGGCTTCAAGGATTACCTTGTGGAGCACGATGTGCTGAGGTTGCGGTGCGTCCTGGGAAGTGTTCGGTGGACGACCAAGGTGCGTGCGGGGCGGGGTGCAGGGCACCGTCGCCAACAGTGCGGTGTTTCCGGCACTGCGTGCTTGTCCTTTGCTACTAGTTCGCTTACCTGGGGTTTGAGCGAGGAGCAGCACCTGCACTTGCAGTGAATGTGCAGGAGCCGCTCGGGCCTTGTACAACTGTCTAAAACCAGGCGGCGTCGGGTTTAAATTGTCATTGGCTCGTGCGCGTTTATATGCGCGAGCTGGGCTTGCACAGACAGCTTGTACTTATCTCTTCTGCTGTGTATATACAAAATGCTTGTTGCAAGGAAGTGACCTGTTGATTGCCTTATTGGCTTTGACGATCAATCTGGCCTTTGCGCTGGTGCCACGCCTGCACTGCAGGAGCTGGG
Source organism: Chlamydomonas asymmetrica (assembly GCA_001662385.1). Classification (NCBI taxonomy): domain Eukaryota; kingdom Viridiplantae; phylum Chlorophyta; class Chlorophyceae; order Chlamydomonadales; family Chlamydomonadaceae; genus Chlamydomonas; species Chlamydomonas asymmetrica. The sequence continues at coordinate 15,833 of BDDA01000425.1, read as the reverse complement.
AGCACTCAGAAATGAAATCCACAAAGCTGTGAGGCCGTCAAGCCACTTGCAGAACCTAATATCACAGTTCAAGCAGCAGGTGCGTCGTTGCACCCCGCCTGAACAGCTCGCCGCACAAGTGTGGCTTTTTAGTGGCACAGGTTTCAACCGTGATCCAGCCTTAATGGAAGACTTTCTGAACTTTTGTGTGCGGTGAACCAACCACCCTTTGGACTAGCACTCAAGTGGCCGCGTTGGAGACGTGACCCTGAACCTGCCCTGATGCAGCAACCACGGACCAGTTGCCTCCTCACCACGCCTCTGCTTCTTTGGTGTACTCTCATTTGTTCTGCAGGTCAAGACAGCTGTTCCTGCACTGCCTGTGATGAATCCCGGGCAGTACCTGGGTATTCACATACGCCACGAAAACGACTGGCGCACGTACTGCGACAAGGAGGCCAAGGTGCGCCTGAGAGGCACAGGGCGCCATGTGCTCAGACACGCAGCAGCATCACAGCATCACAGCAGTGCTGCATGCACCCCCGCATGGCAGCAGGCGCCTGCCGATGCGTGGATGCCAAAGGGCAACCCCGCACAAATCCGAGCCTGATCGATGCGCCTGCAACATCTGCTTGCCAGCGAGACCGATGGCCATCACATTACATGGCTACATGGGCATGGTCTTGCATGGCATCTGCCTCCTCCCATGTGATTTCCATGCTGCCGTGGCGTGTGCCAGCATGATGCACGTACTGCCAACCCAAAATGCACACCGGCAGGACTCAAGTACTTCCAAACATGCTGCGCCACCATTCCCAATTCTTCCTGCACTGCGTCGACCTGCGGACGCGGGCTGTGCGAAACATCGAGAACTATGGCTATCCTCGCAGCCCAGCCTGATCATCCCAGCACCTACCGCTCCTCCACACACACCCACGTATGCGTGTGCTGCTTGCAGGTCCCTGACATCTCCTATGTGGCCTCCTATGTGGACTGCTACGTGGACGCCGCGGGCGTGTCCAAATACGTGCACGACCACCAGGTGAGCCTGATGGGGCGCATGCACTGAGCAGGAGCAGGAGAGAGCCCCGCTCTGGCAGCAGGCTCCAGTGGCAGCACGCAGGAGCAGCAGGGCAGCGATGAAACTACCACCACCATCACCACCAGCCATTCTTGAGGGTCAGCTGGGCATAGTGCAGGATCTGGTCCCGCATGTGCGCCTCGTCAGAGTGCTGTTGCTGCTGCATCTAGCCTAACAGCCGGATGCGTGACCCCTGCCTCGAGGCCTTGCTGAGGCTTAAATGTACTGCGTGTCGCGCGGCGCCTGTCATGCCTCTCGCGCCTGTCATGCCATGGCTGCAGCTGTCGACGCTGCCGGTGATCTTCGTGGCGAGCGGCAAGCTGACAACCGAGGAGGCCAACATGTTCATGACGGGCCCCGTCACCGGCA
>BDDA01000424.1:83572-100719 GCA_001662385.1 Chlamydomonas asymmetrica | reverse complement strand
GTGGCCGGCACCCAAATTGCGGCGAACTAAAAGGGCGATGCCATCACCAGCGGCAGCTGCAACGTCCGCGTGAGCCACATGAAACAATTCAAAGTCCGGCAACATGGCGGCATGGCAAGGCATTGCCAGCATCAATAAAGCGACTGATGTCCACGCGGCGGTCATATCAGGCAAAGCTTTGTTATGTTTAGACCTAACAATCAAGACACCACCGCCACCCCCTACCTGCCTACATGCATACATAGATATATACGGAGCTGTGCACAGGCGTTTCCGTTGTATTACGCCATTGCGAGCTGAGTTCTGCTACTGCACTCCCACTGTGTTCCCCACATACAAGCAGAGCGTTGACGAATCATGGCACGACAGGCATCTTGGAAATCCCTTGCTGCTGTGTTTGCGGTGGCGCTGCTGTGCGCAATGTGAGTAGCCGCGCGACGACCCACCACGGGCCAGACCAACCGCCACGGCCAGGTCTCCAGAAATGATTGGTCGGTAGCCTTTTCTGCGTCGTTTTGAAAGCGTACACCGTTGTAGCTGACACACAATGTGTTGGATGCATGCGGGGAGCAGAGCCTGAGCGGAATCGGGCAGCTTCCAATAGCTAACAGGCAGAATTGCAACACACACGACGTTCAGAACCAGCAGTTCACAACTCATCTGATTGATGTCAGTCTGCTTGTCACCCTGCTGCTGCTGCTGGTTGCTGCTTGCAGGGCCCTGCTGAGCACAGTCGGAGTGTGCGCCGCCTCCAACACCTCCTGCGCAAAGGCCTGCAACTGCAACACAAAGCAGCGCTGCACCAGCGGCAAGCCCAAGGGTAACTGCTGCTGGACCGGCAGCAAGTGCGTACCAGGGCCCTGCGACTGCACCAATCCCAACGTGGGCTGTCCACAGGGCAAAACCTGCTGTCGCAACCTTACCAACAGTAACACCCCTACTTGCATTGCCGGGGCAGCCTGCGACTGCACCAATCCCAACGTGGGCTGTCCCCAGGGCCAAACCTGTTGCCCCGACCCCACCAGTGGTAACGCTCCAGCCTGCGTTTCTGGGCCCTGCGACTGCACCAATCCCAACGTGGGCTGCCAAGCCGGCTACCACTGCTGTTCTGCCCCCGTCGGTGGTACTGGTCCTGGCTGTGTCAGTGACAACCCTGCCGCGACAGGCACAAACCACTGCGGACCGCAACAGGTCGACTGCGTGGAAAAAAACTGCGTCATAAGTGCCATTTGCCCTGCCACTATGGGAAGGAGCTGTTTCGCCACGTGCACGAACAACGGTTGCGACTGCGCCGCCGCTCCATGCATTGCCGGTGGAGGCACAGCCGCCCAACCTGGCAGCGGCCCGTAGCTCCGTTCGTTGGACCTAATCCGTCCATCAGACCATCAACCAGTATGAAGGTGTGCAAATGCTTTGATGACGATGCTTATTTGCATGATTTGCGGCGCTGGCGGTGCATCAGTACACCGTGCAATATGGTTTGCAGTACAGTGAACAGTACAGTTGACAGTACACTTGGCAGTACTGTCGGAAGCGCAGACTCGCTAGCACGGCTGATGCAATGCAAGGCATTGCCAAGGCTCGGTAGAGGATGCGGATGTGTTGCATGCATGGCTGCTAACGACATGATCATGCAACAGCGAAATGGTGTTGTTGCTTGGCTTATTACGTTGGCTGGCTGGTAACGTTGCTTGGCTTACTACGTTGCTTCAACTGATTTCGTTGGCTGACTACGTTGCCTGGCTCATTACAAAATTTTTCTGATTACCTTGTTGCCTGGTTGGTTACATTTCTTGGCGGATCACGTTGTTGGCTGCTGGCAGTGCCATTCGGCTTGGTTGATTGCGTTGGCTGTGTTGGCGTCCCTCACTGCAACAATGGCTTGAATGGGCATGGGCAGAATAAGGGCAATGCATCGTGTGTCACTTGTAACGCCTCTGCCTGACATGTGGCTTGTGGTTGTGGCAGATACAAACTGGCAATTTGCGTCGCACGCGCACAACACCTTTCATACGGGAACGCATGTATGGAACCTGGTATCTTGGGGTATACCTTGGCGCAAATACTTGCACAGCAGTGCAGATGTGCGTATGCTGTGGTGCAGTATATGCATGCTTTGGGTTTTGCAGGTCAGGGTTTGCATAGCGTCAACACCGTTGAATCGGTTGACACCATTTGAATAGGTATGAACTTGGCTTGATGGATCACACGCCCGGATGGGTTGCAAAACTTGGCATCATACAGGTGTGATGACCAGCATTGTACCGGCCTTGCTAGCCTCGCTTACTAAGGGAGTAAGCGGTACTCATGGTGTTTGTCGCCATGCACATCGTCATGCGGCCTCTCGCCCAACTCCACCTAATGGCCCTAGGTCCTGTCGCGTTGCTTGGACTTGTCGTGTTGCTTTGACCTGTTGCGTTGCGCGGCCCTGCCCGTGTAATAGACGTTGATTGGCCATGATGCTGTGCCGGTAGGCAAAGAATGTTCGGCCAGGTCAAGTGCTCGTGCAACAGTGCGTGCGCATGCAAGCTGTCCACCACCACCTCGTCACGCGCAGTTGACTGTCAGCACTCCAGTCATCCTCCGTCCGTGTGTGCTCCCACACCTTCGTTCTACCCCTGCACCTGATTGCCTGAGATGCAACGGGTGTGCTGTATGTCTAATTACTTGACTATTATTGACTATTACACCGCCTGGCCACTGTGTATGTGCGCCGCACTGTTGGCGCTGAGCATCCAGTGTAGTCGCTAGGCAGGGTGCCTTAACCTTCATGCACCCTGCGTGCATGAGTGACTTGAATTCATTGGGCCGATCAGGCCATGCATGGATGGGCGCCCTGCTGCACGCACAAGACCTATAACCAGGGTCAGGGAGGCGGGCTGTTTAATCGGCAGAGCAGTCGGTACATGGGGCGAATTGTACGCGGTGGGTTGCAATGGTGCATTGTTCATGTCGTGTTCACCTGGCTCCCAGAGTCCCAGCGTATCTTAAGGGTGGCAGATGCTAAGGGTGGCAGATGCGCTACCAGCAAAGGGGCTAGGCAGCAGCATCCATGCCCATGGCCTTTGTTTGGCCCATGCGTTGTGCAACCAGTTAGGGGAGCATGTAGGGTGGAAGAAATCGTAGTGCATGAGAAACCTTGGCGGCAGTCTAACAACAATCAGTCATTGATGGTAGGTGTCCAACCTTGTGAGGTGTTGTTTCTGCCGTGGAGTCGCCAAGCAATCGTACCACGTGTGATGTGTGCAGGTGGTGCAGGCACGTGGTTGTCTTTACATCACTTGCTTGGCTGATCAGGCCATTCATGGATGGATTTAGTGGACATGGATATGCATGGGGTGGGTGGTGGCGCGTGTGTGTGCATGTGTGTTTGTGGTTTGTGCCCAGGCGCACACGCATGCGATATTGAAACGTGCTGCATCATCAGGGGGTGAAGTAGGGGTGTTGAGAAAAGGCGAGTGGTGGGGGGCAGTAACGCGAACGCACAAGCTGTATTGTGGGGTCAGGACAGGTGAAGAGAACGTGTTGCAAGTCGCATGCTGGGGCGTGGCAAATGGAGCAGGCGCACTCGTGAAAAGGCAGATGTGAAATCCTGCCAGTATCGACACGGAGGAGCGGGGAAGAAGATCAGCGAACTTGCGCTAGGAGCTGCTGCTTACGTATGAGTGCAATGCAAAACGTACCATGGCAGGATTGATGCGTCAGAGGCGACGTTGCAGAACAGTGCGTATGAGGCAAGGCGCCGATGGGGAAAATCCGGCGAGGCCGGATCAGATAGCACTTGCAGCCAAGGTTGGAATAGTTGGAAATGGGCAGTAGCTTAGGCATACTTTACCAGTGCAACATAAATGCACAGAAAGTGCGCGACAAGCAACTGCGCTCGGGGCACCGGCGATGCAAATTGGGCAGCTCACCAGGACCTAGGAGGAGGAGAGCACCCCGCAGCACGTATGGAAGCAGGCACAAAGCAGGAGTACGCGCATAGCCGCATACCACGCAACTGTGTATCCTGCCAGCAACGCACAGGCACGTGTATGTAGGCTTGTCTTATTCATTCGGCATCTGAAGCTGGCCGTATCGCCTGCATCACCTCCACTGCCCATCTGCAAAAGTTCGGGATGTCGTTCACAACGTTCCAGATGAGGATGCCAGCTAATACAGACACGCATAGCCACTCATTGCTGCCCGCACATCCGGCCACTCAAACCCAGCCACTCAAATTCAGCCACGCATTTCTGGCCGGCAGCACGGCCTTTGCTCAACCAACCGTTGCTGCACGGGGTCATACCCAAAGCATTGCCAGCAGCAACCCAATTGATGCTGGTGACGACCAGGCAGCAGTCAAGATTCGTTCAGGTTGGGTACAGGCCTTGAAATTGGGACAACACAGCCACCCCCTACCTGTCTACATACATACAGGATACGTAGATGTGCACAGGAGCGTTTCGGTCGGAGTCCGCAATCAGCGTGACTCGCAGATTGTGAGTGAGTTGTGTGACTGCACTCTCACAGTGGTCCTCACATACCAGCAGAGTTTTGAAGAATCATGGCGAGAAAGGCATCTTGGAGAGCCTCTGCTGCTGTGGTTGTGGCGGCGTTGACACTGTGCGCAATGTGAGCAGCAAGCGCGTCGACCCACCACGGGCGAGCCGGACCAACCGCCACGGCCAGGTCTCCAGAAATGATTGATCAGTAGCCTTTGCTGCATCGGTTTGGAAGCGCCTGCCTTCTTGAATGACGCACACTGTGTTGGACGCATGTGGGGAGCAGCGCCTGAACGGAATCGGGCAACTTCCAACACCAACAGCCCACGAGCGACGCTCATAACCTGCAGTTCACAAGTCATCTGATTGATGTCAGTTTGCTTGGCACCCTGCTGCTGCTGCTGGTTGCTGCTTGCAGGGCCCTGCTGAGCGCAGTCAGGGTGCGCGCCGCCTCAAACTCCTCCTGCGCAACCTGCAACTGCAACACACAGCAGAGCTGCACCAGCGGCAAGCCCAAGGGTAACTGCTGCTGGACCGGCAGCAAGTGCGTACCCGGGCCATGCGACTGCACCAATCCCAACGTGGGCTGTCCCCAGGGCCAAACCTGCTGCCATAACCTCACCAGTGGTAACGCCCCTACCTGCATCGCCGGGGCAGCCTGCGACTGCACCAATCCCAACGTTGGGTGTCCCCAGGGCAAAACCTGCTGCCACAACCTCACCAACAGTAACGCCCCTACCTGCATCGCCGGGGCAGCCTGCGACTGCACCAATCCCAACGTTGGGTGTCCCCAGGGCAAAACCTGCTGTCCTAACCCCATCAGTGGTAAGGCTCCTGCCTGCATCGCCGGGGCAGCCTGCGACTGCACCAATCCCAACGTGGGCTGTCCACAGGGCCAAACCTGTTGCCCTGACCTCACCAGTAGTGGTAACGCTCATGCCTGCGCCCCCGGGCCAGGCTGCGGCTGCAACAATCCCAACGTGATCTGCCCAGCCGGCTACCACTGCTGTACTGCCCCCGTCGGTGGTACCGGTCCTGGCTGTGTCAGTGACGACCCTACGATGACCGGCACAAACCACTGCGGACCGCAACAGGTTGACTGCGTGGAAAGGATTTGCGCCATGAGTGCCATTTGCGATGGCACTATGGGAGGGACCTGTGTCGCCTCGTGCACGAACAACGGTTGCGACTGTGCTGCCCAATGCATCGCCGGCGGAGGCACTGCCGCTCAACTTGGCAGCAGCCCGTAGCTCCGTTCGTTGGACCTACTCTGTCCATCAGACCATCAACCAAATCAAGCTGTGCGAGATCCTTTGATACGATGCTTGACTGCACAATTGGCGGCGCTGGCGGTGCAGCAGTACACCGTGCAATATGGTTTGCAGTACTGTGAACAGTACAGTTGACTGCACAGTTAGGCGTAATGTCGGAAGCACAGACTAGCATTGCTGATGCGATGCAAGGCATTGCCAATGCTCAGCTTAACACACGGATGTGTTTGTGACGCCCGGCTGCTAACAGACTGCATCGACCTTCATTATCATGCAAGGGTGAATGTCGCTGTTGCTTGGCTGATTACGTTGACTGACTACGTTGCTTGGCTGATTACGTTGCTTGGCTGATACCGTTGCTTGGCTTGTTGCGTTGCTTTGGCTGATTTCATTGGCTGACTGCGTTGCCTGGCTCATCAGAATATCTGACTGATTACGTTCCCTGGCTGGTTACATTGCTTAGCGGCGTACGTTGGCTGCTGGCAGTGCCATGCGGCTTGGTTGATTGCACATGTTGGCTGTGTTGGCATCCCTCACTGCAACAATCCTTGAATGTGCATGGGTAGAATGAGGGCAATGCACGTGTGACGCGTGTAACGCCGCAGTCCGGCATGTGGCTTGTAGTTGTGACGAATACAACCTGCAAAATTGCGTCGCACGCACACAACACAAATTGTGGGAGCACATATGAAACCCGGGCTTGATGTATCACGTGCCCGGATGGGTTGCAAACTTGGCATCATACATGTATGATGACCACCATCAAACCAGCCTTGCTTGCCTCGGTACCGTACTCATGGCATTTGTCGCCATGCACATCGTCATGCGGCCTCTCGCCCGACTCCACCTAGTGGCCCACTGCGTTGCTTGGCCCGTCCTGCCTGCCTGCCTGCGTCACCCGCCGATGCATGGAGGGCAGCCACAAATTCAGCCACTCATTGCTGGCCGGCAGCGAGCATGGCCAGCTCAACCAACTGGTGCTGCACGGAGCCACCCCCAAAGCGTTACCAGCAGCAAGCCAACTGATTCTGGTGACGACCAGGCAGCAGGAAATTTTCTTTCAGGTTGAGTATGGGCCTTGCAATCAAGACACCACAGCCACCTCTACCTGTCTACACACATACAGGATACGGAGCTGTGCACAGGAGTGATTCGGTTAAGATTCTGTAATCAGCGAACGCGGGTTGCTAGTGACTGCACTCCCACTGTGTGTTCTCCTCATATACATACCAGCAGAGCGTTGACAAATCATGGCGCGACAGGCATCTTGGAAAGCCTCTGCCGCTGTGGTTGCGGCGGCGTTGCTGTGCGCAATGTGAGTAGCAGGGCGACGACCCTGGGGGCCGGACCAACCGCCACGGCCAGGCGTTCGGAAATGGTTGATCGGTATACTTTGCTGCACCGTTTTGAGGCGCCTGCCTTTTTGGCTGACACACAATGTGTTGGATGCCTGCGGGGAGCAGCGCCTGAACAGAAGCCGGCTCAAGCAACTGCAGACAAGAACGATGGGTGCAAACCTAAAACGATGGGTGCAAACCTAAAACCCGCTGCGGCCCGCAACAGGTTGATTGTGTGGCACGCATTTGCCCTATTTGCGCTGCCACTTTGGGAGGGACCTGCGTGGCCACCTGCCAGAACAGCGGTTGCGACTGCTCCGCCCAATGCATCCCTGAAGGTGGCACTTCCGCTCAACCTGGCATCTATGGCAGCAGCCCGTAGCTCTGTTCCTTGGACCCAACCCGTCCATCAGACCATCAACCAGTATGAAGGTGTGCAAATGCTTTGATGACGATGCTTGATTGCACAATTGGTGGCGCTGGCGGTGCAGCAGTACACCGTGCAATATAGTTTGTGGTACAGTGAACGGCACAGTTGGCAGTAATGTCGGAAGCACCGACTCCCTAGCATGGCTAGTGCGATGCAAGGCATTGCCAAGGCTCAGTGGTACACGCGGATGTGCTGCACGCATGGCTGCTAACGACAGCACAGACTGCCCCGACCTTCATAATCATGCAACGTCGAACGGCGCTGTTGCTTGTCTGATTGCGTTGCTCGATTGGCTGATACCATGGCTTGGCTGATGACGTTGCTTGGCTTACTACATTCATTTGGCTGGTTTCATTGGCTGATTACGTTGCCTGGCTCATTACAACATTTGGCTGATTACCTTGCCTGGCTAATTAGTAATTACATTGCTTGGCGGATTACGTTGGCTGCTGGCAGTATCATGCGTCTTGGTTCATTGCGTTGGCTGTGCTGGCATCCCTCACTGCAACAATCCTTGAATGCGCATGGGTAGGATGAGGGCAATGGACAGTGTGACGCCTGTAACGCATCAGTCCGGCTTGTGGCTTGCTGTTGTGGCAAATAGGAACTGCAAAATTGCTTTGCATGCATGCAACACGATTAGTGCGGGACCGTATGAAACCTGGTATCTTGGCGCGCATACGAGAGCAGCAGTGCAAGATGTGCATGTGCTGCGGTGCAGTAATGCATGCTTCTGGTTTTGTGGATCAGGGTTGGCATGGATTCACTGCTGTTGACAACAGCATTATTCGGACGGGAACAGGGTTTTCAGCTGGGACACCGCCCGCTGCCAACGCAGGCTGTGACAGGACAGGACATGCCTGACCCCCTGGGACCCGGAAACCCCATGCACCTGCATGCATGCACTGATGAAGGCAGCCGGCACCAGTATACGTTCGTTCATCCATTGCAGGTTCCAGTATAGTCACAGTGATCCAGGTGCAATCAATCCGTTTCATGCACACACTGGCAGAGCGTGTCCACAGCACTGCAATCGGGATGAAGCATTGAAGGTCACTTGATAGCTTTCGAGAAGGGTCTGCATCTGCACGAGCACAGGCGAGACTGCATCGGGAGGGGCGATGTTGCAACAGCGGGGTCGAGGGCGATGCGCGCGGTTGGAACGCATGCACTTGGCAGCAGGGTTGGATGATGTGATGGATCTAATGGATCACCTGTTGCCTGTTCCCCTTGGGCATTGGGCATCAGCCGCTGACGCGTGGTACGATCCTCAGCTGGCCAGGGGTGGGGGGCGGAGAGCCTTCTCCCTGCGGAAACCATGCTTCACCGTCATGGCGGACTGTCGGACTGTCAGACCGTGGATTCTGCAGTGGTTGACTTCACATCACTTGGCCTATCAGGCCATTCATGGATGGCGCTAGTGCACATGAAGTTGCGTGGGGTGTGGGGCGGTGCGTGTGATTCTGCAGTGCGTGGACATGCCAATGGTATCAGAGAGTCTTCAAGTCATGTTGCTGCTCCTGTGCGCATGCACTTTTTGACATGTCTCGTCACAACTGGCCGTATCCCCTGCATGCCCCTCCCTGCCTGCCTGAATCCCCTGCACTGCCTATCTACATAACTTCAATCTAGGTGCCGTGCACAGCAATGCCATCCGTATGAGGCTGTCAGCTAACACCGCCACATGTAGCTAAAGCCGTGCCGTTAATGTCGAGCTGGTGTAGCTGTGGCATGCAGCGCTGCCTGCTCAACCAACCGCTGCTGCACGGGGTCATCCACAAAGGCGCCCGCAAGGCACGGCATTGCCAGCGGCAAACCAACGAATGCTTATGGCAGTCATGCAGCAGTCGAGTCTGACATATGCTTTGTCCTGGTTGGGTATAGACCCAGGCCACCCCTACCTACCTACCTACATGATACGGAGCGGTATATAGAGACGTTGCGGTTGTACTTGGCAATCCGCGTTAAAAGGTTCCAAGTGAGGTCTGAGACTGCACTCCCACTGGGTTCCACACATACCGGCAGGGTGTGGTCAAGAATGGTGCAACAGGAATCTTGGAAAGCCTCTGCTGCTTTGTGTGCAGCGACGTTGCTGTGCGTCATGTGAGTAGCGACGAACCACCAGGGCCCAGGCGAACTGTCACGGCCCGGCGTTCGGAATTATTGATTGGTGAACTTTGCTGCACTGTTTTGGGAATGTCCGCCTTCTTAGCTGACACACACTGCGGTGCACGCATGCGGGGAGCAGCGCCTCACCAAAATCGACAGCCTCCAACTAACGGGTGGGCAGCGGACAACGCTTGGAACCTGCAGGATACGGTCCGATGTCAGTCTACCGGGTGCTCTTACTGCTGTGCTGCTGTGCTGCTCCTGACTGGTTATCACACAGGGCCCTGCTGAGCGCAGCTGGCGTGCGTGGCGCCGGCTCTGACACCTCCTGCGCCTACTCCTGCAACTGCAACACGCCGCAGAGCTGCACCAGCGGCAAGCCCAAGGGCAGATGCTGCTGGGCTGGCAGCAAGTGCGTCTTTGGGCCGCCGCCCTGCGACTGCAGGAACCAAAACGTGGGCTGCCCAGCCGGCTACCACTGCTGCCCTGCCCCCATCGGTGGTACCGGTCCTGGCTGCGTTAGTGACGACCCTGCCGCGACCAACCAAAACCACTGCGGACCACAAGGAGTCGACTGTCAGGCACTGTTTTGCCCGACTCCTAACAATTGCACCGGTTCGGGAGGGGCCTGCATTGCCACCTGCCAGAACAGCGGTTGCGACTGCCAGTACGAATGCATCATCGAACAAGCAGGCACTGCCGCTCAAGGCAGCAGCCCGTAGCTTCGTTCTCTTGACCTGCTCCGTCCACCTATCAGACATATCCACCTACCATCACCCGAATGAAGGTACCGTATTCAAGATGCTTTGATGCTTGATTGCATGATTGACGGTGCTTGCGGCACAGCAATACGTACGTTGCGCTGTACACTTGCCAGCACAGTCGGCAGCAAGGACTTGCTGGCACGGCTGATGCGATGCCAGGCAGTGCCAAGGCTCGGTTGAACACCAGGATGTACTCATGCATGGCTGTTATCAACATCACGGACTGCAACGACCTTCAATATCATGCACGTTCAACAGCGCTGTTGCTTGGCTGCTGATTACGTTGCTTGGCTCATTACGTGGGCTGGCAGTACCATGCAGCTTGGTTGATTGCATTGGTTGCGTTCGCCTCCCTCACTACAACAATGGCTTGAATGAGCATGGGGAAAATGAGGGCGACGCACAGTGTGTCGTTTGTAACGCCACGGTCCGGCATGTGGCTTGTGGTTGTGTCAAATACAATCTGCAACATTGCGTCGCACGCACACAACACAATTCGTGCAAGAACATATGAAACCTGGTTTCCTGTGGCTGTAGTAGCGCAGTGCCAGGCACTGTGGTGCAGTAATGCATGCTTCTGGTTTTGCGGATGAGGGTTGGCATACTTGACATCAGTGTGTGCACTGATGAAGGCAGCCGGCGCCAGGACACGTTTGTTCATCCTGTATATGTTCAATGATTGAGGCTGACTCCAATCAGTTCCATCTAAACATGGCCATTGTGAGTCGACAGCATTGCCAGTGTCATTAGCTGGAGGCCACTTGACAGCGGGCCCACCGCAGGACCTCACTGCTTGCCTCAAGCTCGTTAGTTGTCAGCAGGGCTTGACAGCACTGTGTCAGCCTGGGCGTGCTATTCGAGGCGGCGCCCGTTCACATCCTCAATGCATGCATGCATGCATGCATGTACCTTTGCACGCTATCAGCTCTCACCAGAGCCCAAACCCTTGAACCTCAAGCCCTAAACCTCAAGCCCTAATCCCTAAACCTAGTAACCTGCATGCACACACATGGGCACGCATGCCGGCTGGTAGCTCTCTCCGTGTACTCAATCGCGTAGCACCTGGCCGTCACCCTGCCTGATCGATTGACTTAACGTCATTTGGCAGATCCGGCCATGCATCAATGAGCACCCTGCTGCATGCACCAGAATTCTGAGCGGAATGGTTGTGGTTGACTTACATCACTTGGCGGAATTATAAGCGGAATTATAAGCGGAATTATAAGCGGAATTATAAGCGGAATGAGGTGCAGTCGGCAAAGCTGTCGGTGCACGGGGTGATTTGTACGCAGTGGATTGCAATGGTGCATGGCTTGAGTTGTGGTCTTGCTGCCCACCTTGCTCCCAGATGAAGTCATTGTCGAGCTATGGGTGGCAGATGTGCTACCACCAGGGGCTATTTCGCAGCATCCACGCCCCATGGCCTTGGTTTTGGCCCGTGCACTGTGCAGAGGCAAGAATTGAGGAAGCAGCATGCGAGCGTGTACGTGGTGCATGTAGGAAGGAGCCAGCTTACCTTTCCAGCCGTCCAATAAACGGTCCGCTCATGCATGGCAGCAGTCATGCACAGCAATCCCGTCATGCCTCACCGTCAGAACCAAACCTTACCGTAAGACCCATACCACACTGTCATGGTACACTGTAGGACCTTCAGACCGTCAGACCGTCAGACCGTCAGACCGTCGGAGATGTGCCTTGGCACCTGCCTCGTCCAAGCTGGCCGTATCCCCTCAGCTTCCTGCATCTCCTGCCTCCGCCTATATCTGCGAAATGTCACTCCTGGTGTCGTCCATACGGTATGTGCTATCCAGGTGAGGCTGCCAGCCACTACAGCTTATCAACAAATTGCTGTTAATGTTGCCTGGCGGCACGCAGGATGGCCTGCTCAACCAACCGCTGCTGCACGGGGTCACCCACAAAGGCGCCCACAAGGCAAGAAATTGCCAGAGGCAAACCAACTGATGCTGGTGGCGGTCAGGCAGCAGTCAAGTCTGACAATGCTGAGTTCAGGTTGTGTAAGAGCCTTGCAAGCAGATAACGCCGCCACCCACGCAACCTGCCCACCTACATAGATACCAAGCTGTACATAGGAGCGTTTTGGTTGGATTTTGCATTCAACGTTCGCAGGTTTCGAGTGCCGTCTGCTGCCCCCACTACGGTCCACGCATACCAGCCGGGTGTGGTCCCAAACATGGCCCAAAAGGCGTCATCCAGGAAAGCTGCTGCTGCTGTGCTTGCAGCGGCGCTGCTGTGCATCTTGTGAGTGCTGTTGGAACGACCCACAACCAACCAGTGAGGGGGCCGACCGACTAACCGCCACGGGCGGGCCCTTGAAGATACCACCATCCCAGCTGGCACACCCTGTTTGTGCTCTTTTCATCAATGACCTGTATGACTGGCCACGTGATATAAAGTCAACACTGTGCGAGTTTGGTGTGTTGGGTGTGTGCGGGGAGCGGTGCCTGAACCAAATCGGCAGCTTATGAAAGGCGGGCGTAACGTTCAACTGGTGTCCATACGTCTACATGGCTTCCTGCTGCTGCTGGTTGCTGCTGCTGCTGCGTTTTGCAGGGCCCTGATGAGCGCCGGTGGCGTGCGTGCGGCCTCCAACTCCTCCTGCGCCCAGGCCTGCAACTGCAACACGCCGCAGAGCTGCACCAGCGGCAAGCCCAAGGACAAGTGCTGCTGGACCGGCAGCGCGTGCATCCCCGGGCCGCCCTGCGACTGCACCAACCCCAATGTGGGCTGTCCCCAGTACCAAACCTGCTGCCCTAACCCCATCGGTGGTACCGGTCCTGGCTGTGTCGTTGATGGCTCTACCTACCCAGGTCGCTGTGGACCGCAGGGAGTCGACTGCGTGGCGCTGTTTTGCCCGGCTGACAACAACTGCACGCTTGTGAACGAGGACTGCGTCGCCACATGCCAGAACAACGGTTGCGACTGCTCCGTCCAATGCATCGCACGAGCAGGCGTCGCTCAAGGCAGCAGCCCGTAGCTTCGTTCGTTTGACCTACTCTGTCCATCAGACCATAAACCAGATGAAGATGCTCAAGAGGCTTTGATGCTGGACTCCGTGTGTGGCGGCGGCGCTTTACGGCACAGCAGTGGTGGCCGTGCAGCACAGCTGGCAGTACAGTTGACAATACAGCTGATACAGCGGTTTAGTGAGCGGTGCATGACTCACTAATAGCACACCCCACATCCTCACCTTCACGCCTGATGGCCGGCTGAGTAAAGCTGCTGGCCGGCTGAGCAAAGGCGCATGTGAGGGAACATGCTGGAGCGAGTAATGCAGTAGGTGCAGCTGACGCGTACCTGTATGTACTGCTTGCGGTTGTCAGTACTGCCTGTACTGCTGGTCGAGGCGGTAAAATCTGAGTGAGGGGAGTTTACAAGGAGACGGATGATGTCAGCCGACGAGTGTACGTGCTACCTAGCTGCCAATGTCAAAGTTGAACCGCCGTTGAGCCGCGTACCTCGCTATGGTGGGCATTAATCGATCCGCCAATAAACCCATTATGCAAGCGGTGCACTGCATGCCGGTACAACTACTACAGCTAGAAGCAGTGTGAATATGTGGGAGCATTCGCCTTGCCGTTGATTGGGTCCCACCAGCCACTAATGCCAGTACGTGACACTGATAGGCTGCACGATGAGCTAGATGATTTGGGGAGCTGATGCGCAAAACCCATCCAGTACAATTCCCATCGATTCTCCAATGCAGACCTGTACGTATGAAGTAGCTCATGTGCCGCCTCTGGATGGTATGACCGCAAGTTGCAAAGTTGCGCGCACTACTGAATGGCTAGCGTGAATCGCTGGATTCCGCGCTTCAACGTCTTGTTAGTGTTGTTGAACGACGAACACGCATGGTTACCGTACCATGCAGCTGGCACCGCTAGCACCGCTGGTGCCAAGCAAGAGCATTGCCAAGGCATGTTCAATTGATCACGCACCCGTAAGGGCTGACAGCTGGCTGTGATGGCTGCTAACAGCATCACAGACTGCACCGAGCGACAACCCCGTTGCTCGGCTTTGGCTTGGTTGATTGCGTTGGTTGCGTTGGTCTCCGTCACTGTAATCATCCTTGAATTATACATCCCCGTGCCTCGCGCACTCAGCAGCAAGCACCACATCACTGTGACGCTGCACTTGCATCATGCGAGAAGTGCAAACAGCAGGGTTTCAATCAATGTGTGTGGGTCAAACCTGTTACACTCTCATTCAGTCGACCGATCCCTTCATGAAACCCCGTTTGTTATCTGCGCGAAGTGGGTTTCTGGTGGTCACAGATGAAAAGAATCACGTGCGACTTACTAGGGATTGACATCCACGAGGATTGCAGATCGCCTCACCCCGTGTAGTACTCGTAGTACGCTTTGCTCGCTTGCCTCATAGTGCTCACGACATGGGTGGATCATCGTGTTTTGATATGCAACCACTCGCTCGCTCCGCTCGTTGTGCAGCAGGGCTGATAAGGAGGGGACGATACTTATATTGCTTCCAGCAACAGCAGTGCCCCACTCCTTTTGCAGCATGCGTATGTCACAGAGGCGCACGCACAACACGATCATGATGACGAGGCAAGAACCACGCCCACCACAAGGCATGCCTAGGGTGTCCGCAAACCACGCATGAATGCAATGGTGCACAGTCCCAGAACTTTCAAGCCTGTGTCAGTATGCTACTGCTCCATCAGTACGTGTGGGTCGGTGGGACGTACAGGTTCACTAGCTTGGCGGTACCGCCCAACCGCCCGGTGAACCTTCCCTACACGCAAGGCACCGTCAAGGCACCCGCAAGGCAAGGGAATGCTAGCCTCTGGTGGAGGCGTGCTTCAATTGAAATCAGCTCAAAGCTGTGCAGCAAGTCTATCTTGTACCCGGAAAGCGATGCCACAGCTAGCTAGCGCCCTCCCAACACAATCGGTCATTTGCAGCTAGCTATTGCAACCCTCACACGACCAAACCTGCGGTTTCAGGCGTACACTGTACTTCTCACATACCCTCCTACCTCAGCACACTAGCCAGCTTGCAGCAGAGCGTAGTTAAGCATGGAACGACAGAAGTTGTCCCGCAACGCCGCTGCTGCTATGTTTGCGGTGGCGCTGCTGTGCATCGTGTGAGTAGCAGCGCAACCCACCAGGAGGCGCCCCCAATGCATTGATGATGCACCGACACCACCGGTTGTACTTTGGAAATGTGCACATCAACTAGCACTACTTTGTTGTGCAGTGCGCTAGGATGTATGGGCGCATGAGGGCAGCAGTGCGTGGCGCCTGAATGAAACCAGCTGGCAAAGCCGTGCGAAACCTAAAAGCCCAGGGTTCCCGGCAGCCAACTGAACAGCTCTTGCATCATCTTGTTTGTGTTTGTGTTTGTGTCCTTTAGCGTCCTTTAGCGTCCTGCTGATTGCTGGTTGCAGGGCCCTGAGCGCCGCTGGCGTACACGCTGCGTCCGACGCCTCCTGTTCCCAGACGTGCAGCTGCAAGACTCAGAAGAGCTGCACCAGAGCCAACGCAAAGACCAGCTGCTGCTGGACAGGCAGCGCCTGCGGCCCCTGCGATTGCACCGTCACAGGGTGCCCCACGGGCCTCAACTGCTGCTCGGACCCTCGCAGTGGTGTCGGCTGCGTGGACCCTGCCACCGCCACTGCAGATAAATGTGGCCCACAGCACGTCAACTGCACTGCCCTGCTTTGCTCAACATGCCAGGCGCCAGACACCTGCGTGGTTGGGTGCGTCAACGGCGGATGCGACTGTACCGAAAACTGTGTTCCCCCTTGAAGGTGATTGCGGGTCAACGCCCGTGGTACAGTTGGTTGGCGGTACAGCGCATGGCCCGCTCGCATACCTTCACGCCTTCAGGAAGTTGATATGAGCGGAAATGCAAGTGCGGTGTAGGTTTCTGATGCAGCATACTGTCTGTGTTGTCCACAATACGCCCACAATGCGGTAGTGCCCGTCCCTGAGGGAAGAGTGAAAGACGCATGTATCACGACGGCATTGGACAAGTGCGCTGGAAGCTGCCGTTGAACCACTGTTGGGGGGGGGGGGGTGCCTCGCTTGCTGATGTATGTACGGTATCGTGGGCATGCAACTGAGTATGGCTGATAATCAATTGCGAGTGGTGCACTGCCACCACAGCCACTACAGCTGGATGTGGTAGCTGCACGCAGCACTTCCCTTATTGTTACGACAAATGATTGGGCCGCAGCAGCTGCATGCTGACCGGTGAGCCGCAGTAGCTGCCTGCATGCACTCGCCTGTCTGCGGCAGCCTCGTAGGCTTTCTGAACCATACTCCTGCGCTAGCTGCCCTTCAGCAGTGTTTTTTACAGCAAATACCTATCCGATTCTACAATGCTTGGCTTGACAGCGAACACGGTGGATGGCCATGCGGCTCAATGCAATTCCAGGCAGGCCCAATCAAATGTCCACCCACATGGGCACCGGGGCTGCCACCAATGACTGCAGGCTGGATGACTGCTGGACATCTGGTGGCCACGCAGGCCAGCTGGGGATGGACTAATGGATTAATGCTCACGTTTGCCGTGTTTGGCGTTTAATGATTTGCGTGCAACACAACCTTGCCTGCACCTGCCTGTTGCTGACACAGTTGTGTTGAACCGCACATGTAAGAATCCTTGATTTGGGCATGACGACAGTGCATGCAGGCATCCCAAGGAACCATCCATCCGTGATTGTGTGTGCAGCATTGCAAGCATGCGTGAGCAGCAGTGCATGCCATACGC
>BDDA01000424.1:46991-82575 GCA_001662385.1 Chlamydomonas asymmetrica | reverse complement strand
GGGGGCTACGCATGCAAGCAGGCGGCGATGAGGTAGATGGACGCAGCAGTGCGCACCGAGAGGGGGAGCAGACGAGCGCATGTGCAGCGCCTGCCTGCTTTACCACTGGGGTGGTGGAGTTCACCTATGAACCTAGTTAAGCAGCGAATGAAGTAACGAGCCAATACACCGCCAGTAATGAAGCAAACAGCGGTCCACCCAGCACGCGGCCCACTGAAGTATGCAGTTGTACTGCAATCCACACCACTTCCATGATCCCTCACAGCCACACCCTGCACAGCCTGCTGGTCTTACCGTATCTGCACCGTATTTGATAGTCTCAGCCCAGCAGCTGGATTCCAAGCGTGGGCCAGGGTCACGCCGACACAGCACCGTGCACCTCGCTTCAGACTGCAATGGTTGTATGCTATGCTCGTCTCTCAGCAATATCCGGCCGCCCCTGCAGCTTCACCCTTTGTGGCGTCCTGATGGCGCTAGCTGACATGCCCCCCTTTAGTGCTGCATATGCGTACGCCTCCAGCGCGTATCCCTCCCTCTGTGTGCCTGCCCAATTGGTCTTCTCTGCACCCCCTGCTTTGTATCCCCTGGATCCCCACCACTGTATCCCCTCCTCGGAGTGCCCGCCTCCCTTGAGAGACACATTTCCCCTCTGCATCCCCACTGTTGTATCCCATGCCTCCTGCATCTTGTTTACCCACTGTTGCTGCGGTACATTCTCTGTATCCCCTTATATGTATCCCTTCCGCGGCATCCCCACCCCTACTGCACCTGCGACCGTGTGGAGCTATGGCAGAAGACCAAAGAGACAGGTGCGTCATGCATGAATTATCCACGCCGAAACCCGCACACGCTACACGCGCTCAATCCTGACCCATGAACCGTGCAGCGTGATGCAAGCCCATGCATGGAATGCTGGCGTCGCAACACGATTACGCCGCTGGAATGCATCAGTTACATCGATGGCATGCGTCAGTAACACTGTTGGGCTGCTGCCAGCCGGAAGCCTCACGGGCTGGATGGAGGCCGGATGAATGAATGCCTGAGAGAGCGGCCAAACGGTCATTACCAGTCACGCAGTCAGTCAAACGCTTATTACCGTGTGCGTGTGCACATTACGGATTCATGAATGGTGCAAACCGAGTGGCGTTGTTACACGAGCAGCGGGCAGTATGATGGCTGCATGCGCAAAATGCGCTCATCATTCCCAAACGCACGCATGCCACCACCGCACGCCCGGGTGCAGCACAGCACCCGCCCGCCATGATTGTGCTGCGGTTCCGGTACCGCTAAGTGAATTTGCGGTACCCGCTACCATACCTTCTGCTCGACCGCTTCCGTTGTCACGGCATGTGATTCATTACTTTGTCAAAATGTATCAAAACAATTGCTGGCTACTCTACTCTACTCGTCCTCCTCCTCTGGCGGCGCCGGCTTGGGCGGCAGGTCGTTGCACTCGGCGGGCGGCGTCCCCACCTCGGGCGCCATTGGCGGCGGCGGCGCGGGCCGGAAGGGCACGCCCTTGAGGCCCCAGCCGACGTACACGTTGCTGAAGTGCGCGCCGGAGCAGGCGCAGGCGGCGCCCGGCCACGCGTTGCTGCGCACGCCGCCCACCTGCGTGCAACCAGCGTGCATGATATGCGTGACGCGATTGCTTACGCGATCGGTTGCGCTAGTTTGTGTGTGTGCGTATGCTGGTGTGCAGCGAGCAGCGCTCAATTGATTGTCCTGGATGATGACCAGCTTTGGGCTATGTAGCCTGGGAGCAAGACAGGTCAACATGCTGAACACAAATCAACACGTGTGTGGACAGCAGGGTGCATTGCCGGCGCCAGCGTCCAGCCTTCATGGGTACAACCCGCCGTCCACCTAACGGGCCGCCGCCGAACACACATATCACATATGGAAAACGCATACCGCATGCACACTGCATGGTGCTACGTGATCTGGCTTACATTCTTCAACCCACCTGGTATTTTGCGGCTGTGGTGGAGGAGGATGTGAGCGGGGACCATGCGGGGGCGCCGGCGGGGCCCACCTGGCATGATGGCATGGAGGAGCGATAGGGCAGGAAACGTCAGGATACTGGGCTCGTATCGCCATGTGGCTACGACGAAAGGTATATCCCTCGATTCCTTATGACGACCACGGACGTGCAGTGAAGGCAGGTAGCGTGTGTGCGCACCACACACCACACCCGGCTCTCCTTCCGCATACATGCGCACACGCACACGCACATGCACACTGCATGCGGGAATCACCTGCATGGCCTCACGGGCGCCTCCTCCTAATCCACCTGGCTGTGTAGTACAGTGCAGTCTGTGCAGTGTAGGCCGTGCAGGCAAGCCAGGCAATGTGTGTGCACACACCAACCCCCAACCCACCTGGCTGGGCAGCGCGGCGTCCGACTCTAGCGGCGCCAGCGGTGCAGGCCCCTCCTCCTTCTCCTCCTCGTTGTAGAACTCCGCCTCGTGACCCTCCTCTATGTCGTCCGGCAGCTCGCGCCTGTTGAGCGGGTTGGAGGGGTGCGGGTGGGGTTAACGGATTGGTTGGAATGTTGTTGGGATTCTACAACAGCATACTTGTTGCATTCCAGAGAGTGTGGTTACGATGTGGCTATGACTCTATGCCGATTGCATGTGAGATGGTAGAGCGTGCGCGCTGCCGGGAGCGGTCTGCAGAGAGCGGTGGGGAGGGCGCCCATCGGCGTATATGTTCTACAAGGGTGGACACCTGTGTGTGGCATCGCCCGCATGCTCGCAGACACAGCGTGGTGCACCCCTGCGCTTTGATTTAGGGGTTCAGGCTGCTATGATTCAGGGGATTATAGGGTTTCAAGCACGCCCTCTCAGGAATCTCTCAGGTCACGCGGCTCACTTGTGCACCGTGGTGCGCCCCTCAGTGCACCCCTGCGCTCTGAACTACAGTTCAGGATTTCACGGTTAGACCTTGAGGGCTGTGGGAATTCAGACAGGCTCTCTGCCTCGCTCACTTGTGCACCGTGGTGCGCCCCTGCGCCTTTATGTGCGCGTAGCGGTGCGCCCAGCTGACCGGCAGCGCCATTGCGCGCCCGCTGGCGGGCTTCCACTCCTCGTCACGCGACATGCCGCCGCCGCCGTCCTCGTCAGCAATGAAGTAGCCGGTGGGGCAGGCGACCGTGGCGGCGGCGATGCGGGCGATGAGCGCTCTCAGGTAGTGTGCCTCAGTGCCGGGGAAGGGCGGGTACGCGGACACAGGCGCGTCCAGCTTGCCTGCGTGCAGAGGGAAAACACAAATAAAAACGAACGAACAGATTAACAGCATGCACGTGAATTTAGCATCTCCACTGCGATACGCCCTTCTGTACAATCCGCCACCACCCCTAGAAAACCATATCAGCGCCTTCGGTTGCCTCTGCATCGTCCAGGCATCCTTCTCACCTGTCGAAGAGGATGCAGGGGTGTACAAACACACGCAAGGATGCCACACCACAGCCCCATTTTCGCAAGCTCGGCCCACCCGTATCCTCACACAAGGATGCCATAACAAGATATGACGACCATCACAACCCGATTTCTTTCAAGGCGGGAAGGCGGACCCACACACAACCCGGCACCGCCTGGCAACCAACACCGCCACGCTGTCACAGCTAGCAGGCAGTCACCCACCTGTGAGGAACTTGTGCACCGCGCGGCTGGCCTTGACCTGGTCCGGCGTCACGTACGGCAGCAGGCTCAGCGGCCCGCCCAGCGCGCCGCTCACAAAGTAGGCGTAGGCGTTGAGGCCCTCGCCGTACGGCTCGTACGGGATGGAGCCCTCTGCAGGGGAAAGGGGAGACAGGCGGTGGGGAAACAGGCAGGGTGTGCGCTGGCATTAGCTGGGCGAGGGCGCGACTGACGTGTCTGACGTGGCCAGCGTTAACGTTCCCAGTGCGCCCGAGAGCATGGTGGGGAAAGGTGGGGAAAGGTGGGCCGGCTCAGACGTGTTGCGTGTGTGCATGCTGGCACCCTAGAGAACGGCGCCATGGCACGGTTCATCTCACACGCATATGCCTTACCCTCCCTAACCTCCAACCCCAAACTCCTGCACATCCTAACCCGTAAACCCCAGCCCCTGCACACCCTACTCACCCCACACCTCTTAAACACAAACCCCCTACAAGTACACACACTTCACTTGACACCCTGCACACCTACACACTACATGCAGTGTGAACCACCCCATGGTGCCACTGCTGTCCCGTCCCAATACAGTCCTACCCAATACAGTCCCGTACCTGGCGCCTCCGGCATCTCTGGCCAGTCCTTGAGCGTCGTCTCATACACGTAGTAGTCGCCACCTGTGCCCAGGAACTTGCCTGCATGCATGCACATAACGATAGCAGCAGTAGAGGTAGGGTCAACCTGGGGTCAACGGACGATGTACTGTATTGTGACACCGGTAGGTAGGTGGGCAGATATGCCAGGCGGATAGATATGCCAGGCAAGGAGAAGGCAGTGTGCTACTTCGCTCCGGGCGGTGTGCATGCTGGTACCCGAACTGGTACTCGTACCCGAACTGGTGCTTGTATCCGAACCGGTGCTCACACTGGTGCTCACGCTGGTACTGCGCCAACCGGCCAACAAGCCTTTCACGCTCAGCAACTCGCAGCCCGCCCCAACGGACTTGCATGCACAACGCAACACCGTACTACATGATAATGCAGTACAACAGCAAGGCGGTATAGCAGTACACCAGTACGTACCGAAGAAGCGCACGGTGGCCACGCTGCGCTGCGCGTCCTCTCCCAGGCGCTTGACCGCCAGCGCCACGCCGCTCATCTCGGGCCGGCCCAGGCCCACGCCCAGCGCGTCAAACAGCGCCGCATCACCCTCCACGTCCTCGCACTCGTACTGCATAAGCATGAAGACACGCGATTCTGCCATGAATTTTGTGCAGGCGTGCTGCATGCATGAGAATTCATTGCTCTTGTGGGGCCACACCCTCCACGTCCTCACACTCGTACTGCACAGACGTATGAACGCATGCGTGCGTGTGTCAGAAAGTGGCGCCCGTGGGGTCATGCGGTGTGCTTCCCGTAGGGCCGTGCAGTGTGCACATGCGTGAGGAGCACGTGTGCATGCGTGTGTGTGGGGGGGGGAGCGAGGCGCAAGGGAAGTCGAGCGCGTTGCACGAGGTGTGCCGTACAGGCGGGGTGCATGTGTGTCAAGGTGAGATTGCAGCAGGTGTGCAGTACAGGCTCGGGGTGCATGTTTGTCAAGGTGAGATTGAAGCAGGTGTGCAGTACAGGCGCGTTGCAAAGTCTAAAGATGATGGGGACACTGAGGGGCGTGCAAGCCGCATGCACGGTCGAGCGCACACCGGCACACAACTTTCGTGCAGTGTGACGCCGTGCACAAACAATTGCCGTTCATCAAGCAATGGTGCTTTGAACCAGGCCCAGCCCACTATGTGGGGTGCTGCGGCCTGAATAGCCGCTCATGTATGTACATGACTGACTGCACTGGACTGAACAACTGCCGCATTTTATAGGCTGCAAGCTCTGAGCTTATCGTGCTGCTGCCCTGCTGCCCTCAGCTTGTACCCTTGTACCGCGGCCCAACGCTGTGATGTACTGCACTGCACAGCGTTGTCCCACCATGCTGCGACAGTGCTGCCTCCGCGTGTTTCCACGCGCTGCACGCCGCAAACGCTGGCCTGCTGAGGAGCGCGCCTGTCAGCGCGAGTGTACGACGCAGCGGCCGCACACGCGCGTGCGCATGCCGACTGCACGTGCTATGCGTGTGGCTTGCAGCCTGCCGTCAGGCAGCGGCGCCATCCATCGTGCACGTGCTGGCAGGGCGTCCAGAGGCCAAGAGGCATCAGAGAGGCGCGCAGCGGCACAGCTCGCGGTATCTCAGCAGGTCTCGCCCGACGGCCTCTCCCGCGTTGGTGGGTGACCCCGACGGCGCTGCGTGGGCAACCGTGGTCAGCTGCCAGTTCGTGGATGGTCCCGCTCAAGGTGTGACTGTGACTGGTGGATGCTCTTTCTATGCACCAGGCTGGCCTTTCTGCTGCTGTGTTGAAGTCCCTCGTGCCCTGTGCTGTGTGTGCTGCCCCGTGCACTGCTGATGCTCAGTTTACATCGTCGCCTGCGCGGCACTTACGTCATTGGGTGCGTCAGGTTCCACGGGCTCTCCAGTCTCCGGGTCAACCCCGAGGTCAGGATTCCTGCAGGTGCAACGGAAAATGAGAGCGTCTGGCATTCGTGCATTCCGACACAGCGCGGACCCCGTGCCGTGCCATAGATAGAACAGGGGAACGTGCTCGTGCAGGTAGATTCTGGGCAGCTGTGCTCACCCAAATAACGTCGCCTTGCCCACTGTCGCTGCTGCTGCCGGAGCAGACTGCGCGTCAAACGCGCAACACGAGCAAACAGCAAACTGTTAGCAGAACTTGCATATGAGCCATGCAAATTCGTGTGCAATGCTTATGAAACCGTGCTTCTTGAGTCAACACATTGTCGTGGTTCGCAACGAAACACTCACAAACACGTATGCCATGGCCTGCGTCAGCACCGTCAAGCATCAAGCTCCGAGCCTCACCAATAAGGCTACCAAGGGAGCGTTGTCTCTGTGATTTGGCTCCTGCTTTGCTAGGTATGTGGTCTCAAAGACATCATAGAGGTTCGATGGCTGTGTGCTGAGTGCCTGAGCCAAGGCTTCCTTGAGGTGGTCATAAATTGACAGGCCTCCGTCGGTGGTCTTCACCCGCTGCACAAAGTTCAGCGCCTGAGACGTATCTAGGAGTGGCATGGTATCGAAACTGTCGCCTTGAGGAGGCCCAACGCTTTCTTTTCGTGCCCTTCCTCGTTTACTACAGTTGGTTCAAAGTGAAACAAAAAGAAAGCAGCGTTGCTGTATGGGACAACGTGGGATGGTTTTAAATGTTTTGTAATAGTATTCTTCAGTTCCAGTAGGACAGTGGTCTTGTTGTTGCTGAGACGGTGGTGTGTACTGCTCGAGACCAACGTACGGGGCCTGCTGGTTCTAAGCGGAGCTATGTTGAACCTGTCGGCTTAAACACAACATACTTGGGACGCATTATTCCGCAATTCAGTGTCTGTGGTAAAGGTTTTACAGCTGATGTCCACTTGGAAGCGATTGCTTGGTCAGGAAGGGTTTTCCTGCGCACTCCACTCGCAGCACTCGACTTACAGGCAAAACATGCCACCTGAGCCACAGAAACGTGTGCATTCACCTGAGCCTAAACGTGCTCCTATCATGTCACACTGTGATCATGCATGTGCACTGATTGTGCGTGTCCGCCGGTGTGCACTGGCAACACAGTCACAGTACCCACCCTGATCATTCACCGTACACGGGCACTGGCATCGGCACTGTACACAGGCACAGGCATCGGCACTAGTTACACACTGACAGTCAGCACCGCAAGGGTACCCAAAGTCATTAGCAAACAAGCATTGCACCGCAGATGCCAGGACATTTGTCTCTGCTAGCGCAACCGATCATGACGCTGCCACCGTTCAGTCCCGCAAAACGTCGGACGCCAATATTACACGGTCATAACAATAATGCACGTCAGCGCGTCGTCACCGCCAGTCGTTCTTGTGCATGCAGCTGACGACAGCACACGCGCAGGCCCTGCACGGCGCACGTCATGCATGCGGGGCGGTGGGGGGGGAAATGCAGGGAGCAATCGGACGCGGATGAATGATGGAACGGAGCCTGAGACTGAATATGAATCATCAGGGGTCCGTCAGTGGTGAGCTCTGTCGCGCAACACCTCACTGCCAATGAGGCCACGGGCATGTGCAGCCAAGCGTTGCGGGCGGCAGAAGCTACGCTGCGTGCTGCTTGGCAGCAAACACGCACCGCCACCGGCCAACAAGCAGGTGTGTTGGGAGTTGCTTGCTTCCGGTGGGGCCATGCAGTGCGCTTTGCATGGGGCAGGCGCGTGTACTGCCTGCCGCTCACTCCGCCTCGCCTTCCTCGCCTTCAGCGGGCGGTGGCGCGGGCTTGGGCGGCAGCTCCTGAGTCTCCACCGCGCCAAAGTCAAACTCGGCGGAGACCGGCGGCGGCGGCACCGGCACGAACGGCGCGTTCTTGATGCCCCAGCCCACGTAGAGCGACGCGAAGGTGGAGCCTTTTGAGGCCAGGAACGCGCCCGGCCACAAGTTGCTGCGCAGACCCCCCACCTGCAGAGGCGATGCGTCACATCACGAAGCACAACAGGCGCTGGTGTCATGCACTTGTGCGTTGTTGCGTTGTGTGGCAACTCCCCACCGTGCAGGCATTCTCCGCCCATGACCCACATCAACCATCACTCTCAACTCCTTCCTGTGGCACCCCACCCCACACGCCACTGACTGGCACAAGAGCAGCAAAGAGCGCCATAGTACCATGATTGCTGTGCTGAGCGCCCCCCCTCCGCCTGGCGCCCTTGACCCTGGGTGGCTGTGTGCGCAGTGTGAATGTGTGCGCTGTGTGGCTGTGTACGCTGGGTGGCCTCACATTGCATAGCCCCACGGTAACAACCAACTCTCAGACATGGGCCTCCAGGTGCTGCTACCGACAGTAACCACGCCACGTAATACCAATAGGTCTCACCTGGTTCTTGACTGCCTCACTGCTGCTGCTAAGCAGCGCGCTCCAGGGCGGCAGCTCGTTGCCCTCGCTGCTGCCCGGCAGCGGCGCGTCCTCCTCCAGGCCTGCGCGTTAGTACAAGACAGGGCGGGGGGCAAGTTGCAAGAGTCAAGAGGCCGAGCTTCAAGCGAGATCCAGGCAAGACCCAGATAATAACGCAAGTTGCATGCATGAATGCCCACCATGGGCCCTCCGGACTGCATGGCTCCCCGCGCCCAGGCCCGCCAGCTGTTAAGCGCGTGCTGCCCATTTCTGTCTGTAACAAACCTGTCAGCAATCTGCGAAAAGTCAGGTTACCCCTTTTGCAACCACTCCCTGACAGTACTCCTGGGAATTCGCGCAGTAATCCACCACTGTATTGCAGCAGTACCGTAGTAGTACCTGTGAGCGGGCCCTCTGGCCCCTCCTCCTTCTCGTCCTCATTGTAGAACTCGTCCTCGTCAGCGTCCTCAGGCAGCTCCCGCTTGAACACCTCGCAGCGGCCCTGAGCCTTGAGGTGCGGCATGCTGTCGGGAGGGGCGAGCGCAAGGCGGGGACAAATGGGGGCAAGACAAGTCAGCGGGGAACTGGTGCGCGGTGTAAAGCTGGGCCTGAGGCATGCCAGGCACCTAAGGTCCCGATACATCCGCAGGGGTAAGACGCGCGGTCGTGCTGCATGTGCCCCCCTTCCCACCCTGCTGCTCCACCTGGAACCACCCCACTCCCCTTGCAGACGAACCCCCTCCCCCCACCTGTCCGTTCCTTTCCCCCAGTGCTTAACACCCGTGCGGGTGCCCACCCCCCACTCCCTCCCAACTCAGCAACGGTGCTGTCCCTGTCCCCATTCCCCTTCCTCCCTGGCCTCTGCACAGCCCATCATGGCAGAGGTTCAGCTGGCTGCCTACCGAGGCGGCCCCCGGCCCCGTTGGATTTCCTTTTCCCGAATCAACCCCCAGCCCCTAGCTGGGTGTATGATACCGGTATCATCATCGCTGCTGTCATTCAACAAGTGCGTGGGTGTTGGGGCGCGTTGAGCAGCGGGGCTTGTGTACTGCCTTGGCGTTATAATGAGATTGCCATGAGACTGCATCCCCAACCAACTCACACCCAACCAGCCCGCCTGCTGCGCCATCCGGGAACCACCACCCGGGAACCACCTCCCGTGGACCCCTTCGCCCCCTCTCCATTCCCCCCACCCATTCCCCCACACCTATCACAAACAAGACACTCACAGGTGCTGCCAGCCCGCCTGCTGCGCCATCTCCGCCCCCGGAGGGAATTCAAAGTCCTCCGTAGGCTCCAGCTCGCCGCTCTCGTCGTTAGGCGTAAACGCGCCCGCGGGGCAGGCGACCGTCGCGCAGCCGATGCGGGCGATCAACGCTCTCAGATAGTGCGCCTCGGCGCCGGGGAAGGCCGGGTATGTGGCGACGTGCGCGTCCAGGCGGCCCGTCAGGAACTTGCGCACGGCGCGGCTGGCCTTGACCTGCACGGCCGCAAGCACGCACGCACGAGAGCATGCACGCACATAAGCAAGCACGATTGATTATGTATCCATCACAGGTGTACGCGTGTGTGCGTGGCCCGGCGTCAAGCGGGTAGCGCGGAAGCGTAGGACGGCTGACCAGGCTGACCTGCTCAGGCTGAGTGATTTGGGTTTTACACATGGCATTGCCACACACCCGAGCAGGATGCACGGGGACCAGGCAGCACAGCAACCAGGCCACATGGTCAGCTCTGACATTCGGGCACTGTTCAGGTGGCATTTGGTCCACGTTTCAGTCGACGTTTGAGGTCGCATACTTGGCATTTCAGCTGCTCTCACCCACGCGGGCGTTGCCGACTGAGCCTGGTCAATCCAAGCATGTTCATTCTGACATTTTTCGTTTGCTCTCACCTGTGCGGGCGTTGCGGGCGGCAGCTCTGTGACGGGCCCGCCCAGCGTGTTTGACACCAGGTAGGTGTACTTGTTGGCGCCGACGTGCTTCTCGTACGGCACCTCGCCGGCTGCGCCCACATCCCGCAACAGGCGGGTGATCACAGCACAGCACAGCACGACCAAAATGCAGAAGTGTTTAGTTCATAAACTTCGCCGCGACACTTGATCATGGTTGGATTACCGTAAGTGGCGACAACGGTGTTACAATGCTCAACGGGCATGGTTTCAGGGTTGTGGGTGCGCGTTCCTTCGAATCCTGCAGTGGCATCCTCCATGCGGCAGCCTCCAGTGCCCCCGGTGGTGCTTGTCACTCCCATGCATCCGCATGCACAGCCGGCTGGCCGATATGCTGTGGCTGCTGCCCAGCCCCAACACAACACGACCGCGCCCCTGCTCCCGACAGTGCAGCACGCAGCAGTACGGAACCCCTTTGACGGCGGCACAAGGCGGTACGAGGCACCCACCTGGCGCATCCGGGATCTCCCGCTTGTCCTTGTACAGCACCTCGTACACGAAGTAGTCGGCGTACAGGCCCAGGAACTTGCCTGCATATGCGCACACAAACACCAAACATCAACACGCGCACGTGGGTTTGGAAATGTTTGGTTCCCGTGGGGCCATGCAGTGTGCTTTCGGCGTGCTTTGGCGGGTGTTCAGAAAGGTTTGGTTCCCGTGGGGCCATGCATTATGCTTTCCGTGGGGCCGTGCAGTGTGCTTATGCATGATGATGGGAACTGCCCTTGCACCAACGGCACACGCGCACATGGGTGGCTGCGTGTGCGTGCGACATAGTGGAATTGTACGGCAGACAGGAAGGAACGGTGCTGCCTGCCACCTGTGCAGGCAGGTACGGCAGTGCGATGTGCAATTGCACATCGAGCCTCCGCGCTGTGGGTTTGTGAATCATGTGCCACGCAACCAGAAAGTCATATGCGCTTAGAGCAGCTATGCCCAACATGTGAACCGAGGATGCCGTCGAACGGTGGCTGCTCACCGAAGAAGCGTATGCGGCCGATGCGGCGCTTGGGGTCCTCCCCCAGCTGCCTCAGCGCCATCGCCACGCCGTACATCTCCGCGCGCCCCAGGCCCACGCCGAGCGCGTCAAACAGCGCGGCCTCGGCCACCGCATTGGTGGAGGCGTACTGCAGGGGGGGTACAGGCGGTACGAGCGTCTGAGGCAGTGCACCAGCCTGGCTGTACACATCGCGTCGTGCTGCCGCTGCGTGTAAGCAGGGGTGATGCAAAGCAGCAAGGGTGCTGCAAGGCGCATGCGTGCCAAGGCTGCGCGTGGCGCGTATCATGATGTGTGCTGTACGCATGCGTGAGGTTTCATTGGTATGCGCACATGCGGCGGCAGCGCTTGCGTGACACTGCAGCGCGGGGCCGCTGCGGTCTGGTCCCAACGCGCGATGGAATTGAGTCAGCAGGAGTGTGCATACGGTCCGCATATGCCAGGTAGCAGTATCTACGTGCGGTAACGTGAGTGGAGGCATCTACGGTGATGCTGGTGCAGGCTGTATGAGGGCGGTCACGCTGCACGCGCTGCGGCTGGGCCCAACCCGCTGCATATCGCCGTGAGGTGCACAGTGGACTCGCTGCCTGGTTTTGCGCTTCAACCTTGTGTGCAGGCCACTTGTCTCATACCCTAACCCCTGTATGCCAAATCCTCACTCACGTCATTTGCTGGTTCCGCTTCGATGGGTTCACCGGTGTCCGCATCTATGGGCAGCTCAGGCTCCCTGTTCGTGCAGCCCACGTTGACAGTATGTCAGGTTATATGGCAGGTGAAAGCAAGTGAAAGGAATCGAGGGCATGAGGCGCATACGGCCTTTGCGCATGGCAAACCAGGCACTTTCACTGTGGCACTTCGCTACATGGCTTACCCAAACAGCTTGGCAGCGGCGAGTGTGTCCGTGTTGTCAGCAACAACCTGAACAGTGTGCAGAAACACACTATGTAACCAAAGGCTGGAGGCTAGTGCTGGTCACAAACATTTCAGCGCTCCAGGCGACGCTGAAATTGAAGGCTAGTCTCACCGGGACGGGCAAAAGTGGTGATGTCTCCTTTCCATCAAAAGCTGTTTTCTTTGCTAGCAAGCTAAGCTCCTGCAAGTCAACAGCGCTCGTCGGTTTCTCCTCCAGAACCTGTTGAACCCACGCGGGAAAGCAAAATGCCGTCAAGTGACCGCTAGGTACGGCGCCCAGGCTCTGACACTAAGCACATATGTTTTAAACATTTCTGCGCTACCAGGCACGCCCAGCTTAGCATCCAGGTTTACTGGATGGTGTGATGGTGGACTTGCCTTGGTGACCAGGTTCACCAGGTGCTCATACATCGACCCGCCAACATCGTTTGAGACCTGGAGGAACGAAAGCGCCTGCAGGTAGTCCGCTGACGCCATTTAGGCTCGAGCGCTTCCGGCCGGAGCCTTCCAAAACCAGCCCCTCTAAGCTTTCTCACTCGCGCTGGTTTGTGTCAAAACAGGCGCAGAAGCCCTGATGATATTTCTGTAGTATGCGTGAGTATCAGGTATTTTGACTATAGCTGGTAAGGTATGAGTTGAAACTGACAAATGAAGGTCAAGACTTGGCACGATTTGAGTGCGGGGTGCAAACCGCCGATTACTAAAGGAATCCGTTCAAGCTTGTCATGCTCAATGCACATATCCCGCAAACATAACCATTAGCACAGCTTCGTGTTGAACCTGCAACACTTTGCACACCCGGCTTTCGTGTACGCGTCTGCTTGCAGGGTGTCTGCGTTCGCACAACAGGCTCATGCAGTCGTGCAGCTTGCCTCAGTCGTTCCAGTCAGAAGGAAGATTGTGTCCTGATTGAAAACACAGCAGCAGCTTGGCCCATCATGCACTCCGGGCTGCAAAGAAGGGTTGAATGGTTGAAGGCCTGCGCTGAGGCCTGCGGGCATGTTTTTGATGCAAGTGTGCTGTGACTGGTGCACCCTCATTGCCTGTGAAGGCTGACCTTGCCTTCAGGACACTTTACAGTGGCTGGCTGGACGTGCCCACTGGTTTGTTTGAACGGCTGGGCCGGATGCTGATTTTATTTGCAGACGAACCGCAGTGGACGCGCCAGGGGATGCACAGGGCCAACAGATTGTGAAGCTATGTTCAGCTGCCTGCTCCAGCATATCCTACTTTGCCTTTGCATTGTGTTAGAGTAGCAATCAGTGGCATCCAGAAACACACACTCAGGAGTCACAGACACGCACACACACCGATGGAACATTCCAGGCCTGAGGGTACGTTATGGCAGAGGCCACAACCCAGTCAATCAAAAACGCCATCATCACTCTCCATCATCAAGAAATGCTCTGGATGCGTGGTATTCGATGGTTCCCAGCCACTGCTGTCACTGTGCTGCTCGGTAGTGCCAACCTGTATCCAAACCGTTCTTGTGCAAAAGAGGAAAATCAAATTGCAAACGCCACAGCATCAGCTTCGCTCGTCACGGAGCTGTGGTCAAACCAAAAGCTGCTGGCTGCTGTGAACCACACGACCGAAGCATGTGTAGTACGGCATTGTGTTGGAGAACTTGCCGAGAGAGGGTACAAAGGCGAGGTGATGCACCGCGAAGAACACAGAACCCATCGTGAATTACTTGAGACATCTACTCTGCCACAGCAACAACTTGCACACTAAAGCAGCTTTCAGTCCTCACACGCCCCTACTTCATCGACTCAAGAAAGACCGACGAAAATGCTGGCCTCCAAGCGTGCTGCTGCTTCGCAGTCTATGTCTAGGGCGTCTGCACGCTCTATGGCGATGTCATCGCGCGTGGCGGTCACATCTTGGGACGACTCCCGCAGGACCAGCCAAGCTCTGCAGCAGGCTGCTCCTCAGTTGTCTCAGAACTCACCATCAGGTGCGATTACATGCGCTTACGCTGTGACCAACACGTTCAGGTCCTTGGCAAGTGCACATCAGGAAGCAGCAGCCCCGTAACATGTGCCCTACACAGTCTTGATGGCATCTGTGTTGTGAGTGGCTGGCCAGGGTGGTGTGCATTCACGCCAAGCGTCAAACGCAGTCACTCGGTGGCCTTGCGGCCTGCTCGTGCCTGCGACGAATTTTCACGCGAGCTATGTACTGACCTTGCCTTCGCCTGGTCTTACAGGTGCTCCTCGCCGCAAGCCGGTCACGATGATGGGCAACAAAGCTACCACGGGGCCCTTCGCACCCCTGGTGTTTGTGGTTCGGGACGTGCTTGGCGAGAAGGAGTTCAACAAGATTCGTGGCAAGGCCATCTCCATCCACTCACAAGGTAGGCTAACCTGCCCTGTTATGATGCGCGTCAAGGCCGTGTTGTTGTTGGGGTACGTTGCGTCACACGCGACTCCAAGCTCCTGGGTGCACAGGACTAAGCTATCTGTGTATGCTTGCTCTTGTTTCCCTTTGCAGTCATCAAGGACTTTTGCAAGGTCCTTGGCGTGGACAACAAGCAGGTGCAGGGTGTGATCAGGCTGGCGAAGAAGAATGGCGAGAAGCTGGGTTTCCTCGCGTAAATCGGCGCTTTACCTGTATCTACTATTGACCACCTGTTTGCCTACCTATGACAACGGGTTTCACAACAGCTCTGCTGTGCATACCAGCACCAACCTGACTGTGTTTGCGTCTTGTCCTGACCACCTTTGTATACCACCGCGATGATACCGAACACCGCCCTCGCCAAACCGTTTATGGTCGCGTTTTGCCTCATTCTTGTGCGCCAACCCTACCATCCGTCAATGTACATTTTGTTTTGTTTAATGACTTCGTGAAGCCTCTTGAGAGTGCGAGTCGCCGCTCGTTGAATTGCTGAGAGGTGTTGCTGCCTCTGTAGGCATGCATGCGCTCGACTGCAGGCCTGCCTCTACCAGGCTGCCAGCTGCGATCCGCTCTCCTCACTTCTTGCCCTGCTGGTGAGTTGTAGGATAGTTCCCTGACCTACTACTCGCTCGCTGCACGCGCCTCCCTTCCGCACACATACCAACGCTGCTTTTGCTGTTTCCAAAAATGCATTGTACCTGCGCACTATGCACACATTCTTCTACACACGAGAGAGAGAGAAAGCATGCTTGCCTGATCCCTCCCCCCTTGCCGCAATCCCAATTCTTGCACCAGCACACACATCGCAGTTGCGGCATGCTACATCACATGGTGCTGCTCCAGCGCAATGCAATGCCTGTCTGGCGGGCACTGCTTATACGTCTGTTGAGCAGTGAACTCACTACATGCTTACCACGCCTGGTGGATGTCCCACGCGGAGGACTGTGTAGCATTGTAAAGTGAGTGGTTGAAGTATCTGACTGTCTGAATCTTGCTCCTGGCTCATGCATGTTTGGGCAACATCCCAAAGCCCTGCATGTTTGGGCAGCATCTCACTGGCCTGAACCTGCACATACTCTGGATCCTCGGCACAGTGCACAAAGCAGGATCCAGTGCCGACTCGAAGGCCACCATACACCCTAGCAGCCAGCAACGTGCGTGGTCATGTTGAGCAGATATGTGTTCCCCAGCACACTGCATGGCCCCAGGGGGCGGAGCAGTGCAGCACACACCTAACCCTGGCAGCATTCGCACAGGATGTGTTCTGCAGCGTATGTGCGGTTGAACAGCTCCAAGCACAGTGGCAGAAAGCATGTGCAAGGAGCTAGTGAAGCGCAAGACTCTCCATGCACATCATGCATGCATATGCAGGGGTGCACACGCAGCATGCGACCTGCTCGTGCTTCCTGGGGCATCCGAGGGTGCAAGTGAATCAGAAGTGTAGATCTGATGTGCGAGCACCGAACCTTTGCTGCTGAGCTGTCGACTATGCTTGGGCGACATGCATGCACCAGCCGGCAACCGACCTAACACACCCTATCAGAAAGCGTTGAACTCAAGTATATTACGTGGACATAGCTTGGCAAGCCTGGCAGCTCCAAGCGACTGGGGTCAAAGGCTTAAAGGCCAGAGCCTAGGGTTTATGGTCGAGCAAATGGAGTTCACAGGTGAGTGGGGTTTGGGGTTGAGCGCACGTGTTTTGCCGCGAACACTGCAGGCATGCACGCACTGACCCACACATGGCTGGGGAGTGGGGTGTGGGGACTGGGAAGTAGGCAAGGGGGGGTGGGGACACGCAAGGCTATGGCCACAGGGGTGCGCTCAGAACCAACTGACCCGTGCAGTTGACAGTGCATGCAGTCAGGTATGCATTACACCAGGAGGGCCAGCGGCTTGACGGTGCGGGCTCTGGCGTACCGTGCGTACTGGAGTCACTGCTGCTGCTGCTGCCTGCGTGGAGCTGAAGAGCACAAGCTGCCACATGCTGGTGGTGGCTCTGGCATTCATTGCTACGCTACTGCAGCCGCTTGCCCAAGCCGTACGCAGAAGCGGCGGGAATGCTGCCCTCGTAATTTAGAGCGTTTGGAGCACAACAGCATGCTGCGGTTGGGCTTGCTTGGCGCATGGCGGCTGACCGCCCCGACAGCAGTACATATCGCAGGCCGTGTGCATGTGCAATACACAGGTTGCTAAACGGGCAGGGCTACACCACAATCCACGTATCATGTAAGTTTGTTCCGTGTGCGCATGCGAGTGCGCATGCACGCGCGTGGC
This sequence comes from Chlamydomonas asymmetrica, assembly GCA_001662385.1. Lineage (NCBI taxonomy): Eukaryota > Viridiplantae > Chlorophyta > Chlorophyceae > Chlamydomonadales > Chlamydomonadaceae > Chlamydomonas > Chlamydomonas asymmetrica. The sequence goes on along the minus strand of BDDA01000424.1, from coordinate 65,441 downwards.
ATCAGCGTTGTTGCATGCAGGATGGGGAAGAGGCCACGCGCATGAGGGAAATGCTGTGCACACACGGAGAATGGTGTGCTGCTGAGTGCATGCGAGGGCCGCAAGGACCGCGCGAGCTGACAGCACGTGCGGGCTGCGGGGGCGCGCGGGTAGCAGCGGTCGTGCCTCTTGCGTTTCCCACCGGCTGCGCAGGCCACTAGTGGAGCGCGCCGGCTGTGATGTGTCGGCCAAGCTATGAAAAGTCGGTCGTCCAATTAATCATGCAGAATGCAGCAATAATGCCTGGTGGTGTGACAGGCGTGCATCGCCAATTCGCCATGCATGCAAATTCCTGCAGCACACAACTGACGCTGACAGGGAGCAAGCGTGCAGCAGGATGAGGGCTACGTCAAGCACACGCTGTGTTAAGCACACTCCCTCACAAGCACACTGTCAAGCACACTCCCTGTCAAGCAAACTTCCTGCACGAGGGCAGCGGTACAATCCACCGCCGCCATCTTGCACGCCGACAAGCGCTGCCTGACTGCATGCTCGCTACAGTGCGTACACCTACATTCGTGCATCCTGCACACGATTTGGCATCACCCAGTGCATTGCATTGTACGAGGCAGCCGTCACGCTGACCCTATTTTTCTTTATGCATGATGCATCGCCGTTGGTGCGGTACAAACCAGAGCCGGCGCACACGCTGCAGATTTCTGTGCTATGCAGGCATGGATGAGGCAAGGCATGCGGCTGGAGGGGAGGGGACAGTGAATAGCCAACACAGGGATTCACCATGTACGGCTCTGCCACACGCCCATGCCGCTATGGTACGAAGGACCCATGCACCGCAGGCAGCGCATTCCCCCCGACGCTGTTCCCGGAGCGGCGCTGAGGTCGATGCGCGAGGCATGACTGCCAACACACAGCCAACCTGCGGGCGTACACTGTCAGTTGAGGTCACTCTGTGCTTCTCGTCTATCAGCGACAGCGGCACCGATTCAACCACAAAATTCAATTTTGCTCGGACGCGTTCCATGCATGCATCGATTGGAAGACGCGGGTACAAGTCACGGCAATCATCTGTATTGATTACATGCCAATATCTCTGCAGGCTTCCAATCCACACGCGGCAGTCCTTGTTGCACTTGGGCTGCTCTACTTGACAACCTAACTGCTGCTGCTATCAAACTGAGGCGACCTCGGTAGCGTGCAACGGCACCCATATGCATCAGTGCAAACTACCCGGTTGTGCGTAGTCTATCTGGCCCGTCATCACTTCACAATTCTTGAAAAGGGCACAGTGCTAGCTTGCCTGGTGTGGCTCTGTCGTCCATCGGGTGCGTCAAACGGTGAGGACACAACGAGTGATGTACTCTTGCAATCCTGCCCTTGTAGTACTCCATAGTGGTGTAGATGGTATGGTGGTGTTAGCAGGGCGCAAGCAGGGCGCCTACCTGGATAACGGCGGAAGTGGGTGCCGGAACTGGGCACTGAATCTGCGTTGTAGGCAAATGAAGACTGCTGCTGGACCGAAACGCTGTCGATGAGCAGCGGTATTGCTTGCTTGCAGTGGCCTGGTCCCCACTGCGCGGTTGTCAACCAACCTGTTTTTCTTGAGGAGTCGTTCACCAGCAGCGCACTGCCTGCTTGCCGCCTGTGATAACCTGGACAATGTCAGATTGGCCACTAGCACGTGAAGCCCCTAAGTGTTGCTCGTGTGCCTGGGTTCTGCAGCCTGTAGTCTGCCGAGTCTGTGCATCGCTCTCTTTGCCAGCCTCTCATCAATTCCATCATCGTTGCTGCGCACACGGTTGAAAGTGTATCAGTTAACAGACACGATGGGCCGTGCCAAAAATGGTTGTCCCTTGTGTGGCTGGCTGCCCCTTGTTCATGTTTGCTGCAGGGCTGTGCGGGTCGGTGAGGGGACAGTCCCCGGCGCTCATGCGCAGTGTTGTGCCAGGCAGGGGTGGTGACACGACACTGACGAACCTCAGCCAAAGGTTAAGCAAGCAGTTTTCACACCCCAGCGGCGGCCCCAAGTGAGCAGCCCCAAGTTGCCCGCACTCTTGCGATGGCCTGTGTAGCCTGTGCTGCTGGCCTCGGGGCGTGCCTGACGGATCGTCTGCCGGACAGCGTCCTAGAGCTCATGCTCGCACCCCACCGTGTGCACAGCGCCGCCAGGCAGGTGTGCAGGCGCTGGCGCGACTGCTACTCGCGCGGCGTCACAACGCTGCGCAGCCGCTTCTCACATCTCCAGGCGGGCCTTGCCTGGCCATACCCTCCCACCTGCCCCCTCCCCCCTTGGTTCTCCCGCCTCGCCTGCATCCAGCTGACCGGTTTCCATGCAGGCGGCTTTACCATCGCGGCTGCCCTGGAGTGCGTGCGCCGATCAACGCACCTGCGGGGACTTACCGCCTTGCACGCAAATCTGTATGGGATGGCAGAATTATATGGGATGGGACTGTATGGCTTGCCACGTCCCCCAGCCGACCTGGTGGATGCTGCATGGTCAGCACTGCTGGCGCCCTCCAGCACACACCTTGCCAGCCTGAGGACGCTGCAGTTTTCGTGTGAAGGCGGCCTTCGCCTGAACTTTCTCGCCTCCTTCACCAGCAATCGTGCTCCTGAAATCGGCTTTGACCAACACAGCCTCCAAGGCTTTGGTGCCAACCCCCGTGTGCTCTTCCGAATTGAAGGTTTGAGGAGCGCCTTCCTCACCAACCTCACGCACCTGGACCTGTCTAAAGCAGCGCTGGGCAACGCAGGCATGGCTGCGCTCGGCCGCATCCTGCTCACCTCGCCGCACCTCGCCAGGCTGCAACGCCTTGACGTGACTCGGAACTACGTTGACCATCCAGAGGCCTGGCGCTCCTTCGAAGCGTCCCTCGCGCAAGCCACGCACCTGCGCTCCATTCAGGGCTTGGGCGTGGACGCACACGTGCAGGGAGACCCTGTTGCGTACAATATTAACTGGCTTCCGCACATAGCGTCTTCGCTTACCACTGTGGACCTCTCATCGCAGCGCTTCACTACACCCCAGCTGCTGGAAATGTGCTTGGCGCTCAGGCACACGCAGCTGTCGAACCTGCGGGATCTCGTTTTTGGTAGAGAGGTGTTACCACCGGATGGCACGAAGCAGCTGATGGACACGCTGCGTGACGCCCTGCACCTGCGCCTGACCAAGCTGATCCTGCCGATTGTGCACGAGACGGCGCTCGGCATGGCCACGAGCGTGGCGGGAATGCTGCAGCACGCCACGCACCTGCACGGCTTGACGGCCTTGCGCCTGCCGCTTGTAAGGAAGGCGGGTGACGCCGTCACGCTTGCCGCGCTGGCGGCACTGGCAGCCGCGACCAGGCTGGCCGGATTGCGGGAACTGGACATGGGTGAGAACCGGTTGACAGAGCCCGTGGCGGCCGCGCTGGCCTCGTTACTGGCGTCCCAGCACATGAGCGGCCTGCGGACATTACTGCTGGACGCTTGCGCTGTAGACGACGGCGCCGATTCCCGGCTGATCGAGCTGCTAAACGGCGCGTCACGCACCAGATTGAGCGCCCTGGAATATGTCTCGGTGGGGCCAGCAACGCGGTACGCGTTTCCCATTCACCCACCACTCAACAACAATGAAGCCCCCAGCACAGTCCCCAGGGCGGTCACATGGCGCGTGGCGTGTGCACCATTGCCACTTCGGCCCTGAGCGGTCTCACCCGGCTGCTACTGGTCGGTCTCCTTAAGGAGGTGTTGCAGCAGGTATTCGCGCTGCTCCCAAGCGCTCGGCATCTCGCTCACCTCCGCCGTCTCGACTTTAAGCAAAGCCCCTTTGACCGCGCATGCGTGTCGGCTCTGGGTAACGCGTTACGGTCGCGCTCGGCGGTGCCATCCCTGGAGACGCTTTGCCTGTCCTGCAGCATCCAGAACGACGGATACGCGGAACTGCTGCTTCAGGCGCTGCGCGACTCGCCGCACCGCACCGGGCTGCGGCACATTCTGTTGGACAGCTGCGAGATTTCTTCGCGGGGTGTGTTGGTCGACGGTTGCCGGTTGATTCCCCACCTGCAGGATGTTGAGGTGGACGTCTTTGATGGCTGGCCCTAGCGGCGCCTTGCTGCGTCAGCCGCTGCGTTGTCGCTCCATAGTCCATGCGCGCTTTGCGCGTAGATAGAGTGGAGGCCATCCAGTTCGTCCAGCAGAGGAGGTGTATGTGTGCACTGGACTGGGAGCAGCCCACAAAAAGCCAGGCTTTCCAGAGCACAGCAGCTGCAGCGAGAGGAAGTCTGGACCATCTATGCCAGCTGCATCTTTGGGCTTGCTACTGGCATTTTGCGTACGGCGCCGGCAGCGCCAGCACAATCTGGCACGCTGGCACGCTGTCAGCTCACACCTGCTCATGTAGCATCACACTTTTTAAGTCAGTTGCAGCCATGTCTCAAGCCTTAGTTGGTGGCTTGGTGCGCTGATTTTATAGTGGTGTTGAGGAGGTGCGCTGAGTTTGTTGGCAACGGCAGCAGTGGTGGCCATGTGTTGATCAGCAAATGCAAGGTCCTGAAGGTGGAACGACGGCATCCAGCGGCCTCACATTGCTCTTTGCATCTTCCCCCGCTCGATTTGGCGGTGTGCATGCTAGGATCCGGCTTGGCAGCACAATGCGTTGTACTGCATACATTGTAACGCCATGAGCTTGACATTATTGACATACTTGTGTAAAGTACATGAAACATCATCCCTGCGCAGTTTGGTGATGTGCATGTGCATGGATCAAGCCAGGCAAGCCAGTGTATAGCAGTGTACTGCAGACTTGTATGGTTGTATGTCATACATTGGTATTGGACTTGACGTACCTGCGTACCGTGCACTGTTTTGTATTTTGTGCGCTTTTCCTGCCCACGGTTGTGGTGTGCATGGCGAGGTAATGGACAAATCGTTTTGAGAGTTGTGCATTTTGCACCCTTCGATTGATTTGCATGGATGGGTGGGTGCGGCCGGCAAGTTGCAATCAATGCTCGGTGTGGGACGCTCAGTTTAGGACAACGCTTATTGCTGATGCATCACATGCAGCCTTCAGGATTGGGCCATTCGCCAGCAGTATGATCAGGCAGCAGTGGCACCGAGCAGAGGGGTGTTGCAGTACCCAGCATGCACCGTCCTTTGTCCATGTGTGCGTGTATAGCACTACAGCCAGGCTGCGAGGCTGCTGGTTCCCCATCCAATTGCAAGCCTTGGTTCGCCTGCCCACTCTGTCCCAAAACGAAACCGTATTACTGAGTGCACACACACGAGTGAGCGTGCGCCGACGCACCTCATTGGCACAGAACTGATGTATACTTTCTGCCCATGCTTACCATGAACGGTACAACGGCCAGTCAGGTTTTACACGCACGCATTGTTGAGGTGTCAACGCTGCCACCATCTTTGACGGGCGCTTCCAACAGGCACGCCTGCGGAGCACCGTACAATCACCGTACGTCAACTTCACGCCTTCAAGTCCGTAGAGGTGGTTACCCGTGCTGAGCAGGTGCGGGTAGGTCCAGGTGGCAGCTGCACGCGCTGCATTGCCCTCGTGTGTGTGTTCTCCAAGGTTTGAGAGCTTTTTCGCACTTGCTTGTCAGCGTCAGGTCGCGTTTGCATCGCTCACCAGGCTGCGACTATATTGCTTTACCGCAGCGTTGGCCTCTGCCTATCGTGCTATTTGTTGCATTTCACACGTCCAGGCAGCGTGACCCCCAGGACACTCAGCGCCGTGCGCCAGATGTGAGGGCGCCTTGCGAAGCTTGCTCAAGCTGCACAGGGTTTCCTGGCAGGAGGTGTGTGGCTTGTGCACAACCAGATGCATGAGGCACCATCAAGTACATGTCATGGGTTAGACGATATCGTTTTGGACGTAACGCCTGATGTGTCGATTTCTGGTTTCCAGGGAGCTTCCCGCGTCACGCCCCGGACGCACAGCCTAACTTTACACCTTAAGTTACAGCATGTGAAAGCGACGTGTTATCATCTTACTGACGAAAGCGAGCGTCAAGTCCAGGGATAAAGGACGCAAGCCCTCGTCGGTCACTGGCGTGCGACCATCCCGGGTGTCGCAACCGGATTTCGCCCTGGCTTGGGCCAGCCACAGAAACTCTTTATAGTGCACCTGACAGGCAGTTGCACCACCAGGCTACAACACTACAGCGTTCATCAACACCGTCCTGCTGGCTGCTGCTTAGGTTACTGAGGTGCATGCGGCTTGTGTACGTGTTGGCGATGCACGCAGCAGCAGGTGGCAGGTGGAGGGCTTTTGATTTGTATGTCTGCTGGGTGGGCCCCTTTCTCTGCTGGGTTCATATCATCAGTGCTCTTGAGGGTTTGCGCACCTCAGTACCTCACACGCGTTCCATGTAATTGATGGATTGATAGATTGATTGGAGTACATGGTCAGGGCTGGGGCCCAGTGGGAAGCCAGCAACAGGCCGCGAAGGCCAGTGATCACCTATGCCAGTGCATAGGAACAAGCTCCGCAAGGCAATGAATGTCATCCGAACTGGTCCGAGTCGGTGCCTGACAGAAACCTGTGGGACAGGTCGCGCACAAGTCGCGGGCGCATTCGAAGTACATTTGAAGTGTTTACTGCACGCATTAGCATGCATCGCTGTGTTGGCGTGGCGTGGCGGTAGCGGAGGTGGTGGAGGTGGAATGGCGTCAGGAAGCGTGTTTGCACGACGGGCAGGTGCGGCACGTGTGGCACACGTGCAAGAGGCGCGGTTCGGATCGCATAAACCGGGATGCGACACTTGAAGAACGTTCGGGAATGAACAGAAAGGCGCACGTGCAATCCTGGGCGAGCCGTGGGGAACAAGGACAGCATAAAACATTGGTGTTATGTAATACAGACTAATACTGTGTGTGATTCAGCTAGGTCAGGACTGGTTGCGTACCTGAATGCGTACCTGAATGCCGAGGGGAGCCAGCAGGCTCCTACAGCTCACACGGCCGGAACGATTGTGCCAGCAGCATGCTCAGTATGAGTGCACGAGCTGCCACTGCTTGCTTGCCATGCGACCTGATGTGCAGGCACGCACCCAGGCATTGTCGTGGATATCAAGGCGTCTCAAGTACGCTGTTGCCCTTGACAATTGACGTACACACACTGTGCGCGTCCTTGCTTGACCGTGGTGGTGCATGCAGGGCGCAGGTTCAGGGGCGTGACGTTCCAGTACTACCTGGGGGATACGCTCGTGACGCTCGATGCGGCGGAGAAGCCGCGCACCGCTCAGGAGCTGGCAGCGAGGGCACAGGTGCGAGGCGCGAGGGGAGAGGGATGCCACGCTGTTCAGGGCCTAGGGTTGAGGTTTGACAGGCGTGAGGGACGAGGGGCGAGCGCACAGGTGCTAGGGACAGGGGATGTCAAGCACGTTATGGGTGCGAGGGGATGCCTAGGTGCGAGGAGCGCAGGATTGTGGGCGGGGCAGCACCCGCAATTATGCAGGCAGGCGCCGCTTCCCGCCAGTGCTCGTTTTCCAATCAGTTTTTGTCGCTGTGCGCCGTTGTTGGTTCACCTATCTTGCTGCACGCCCTCCTTGCGTCAGCTGTATTTGCCCGTAATTTGTGCATATGCTTGTGTAGCAGATTCATGCTCTGGATAGCTCCCTGGTAGAGGCTCCACCGCTTGTGCTCGTCAGTGGCCACCATGCATGCCTCGTGTGCGTGCCTGGTTTTCTGGTATTGGCTTGCACACAATGGTGCTTTAGGCTCCGCGCAGCAGAGGCAGGCCTAACGAATGCCGCTGCAGCGCAACGCGAGTGTGATTCATTACCTCACAGGCGTGCTGCCGTTGCGCGTGCGCTGATCACTGTGCTGGATGGTGTGCAGGGCGTGGGCATCGTTGCCGTGGTGAAGGACGTTGAGGAGCTGCAGGACGGCACGACGCATTTCCAACTCACATACATTGAGGAGGTTGGCTTTGCGGACGGAGGCGTTTACCTGGGGGTGGACGGCATTGCGTTCCATTTGAATTCAAAACAGGTGGGGCATTACTTGGTCGTTACCGCCGCCCCGCATGCGATTGTGTTTGCCCTCGGGCCTCCCGCAAGCTGCAGAGCGTGTATTACTGGCTAGGACGGAACCAGCGAAAGTGACACGTTGACAGTGCTGAGCCAATCTGGCATGACAGCCTGCCCAGCCCCGGTGCATTTCCCCGCTTTGGTGGGTGGTAGTGCCTTGCATGCCGCTGCTGCCATCTTGCGCGGCAGGGGCCCACGATGGCACGGCCTCTGGGCCTCTGGGCCACGACCTCTGCGCCATGACTGGGCCACGACCTCATTCGCTCATGCATGTGCGTGCTGTGCGTGTTGCTGCATGCAGGTTTTGCGGTGGAGGGACTCGCAGCAGGACTAGCAGCTCGCTGGCTTTTCAAGCAAGGCGGCTGAGCATGCGCTGCAGCGGATGCTGCAGCGTCACCCGGACGCAACGCGTGTGCGCAGGAAGGCGTTCCAGTCTCCTGACGGGAAAATTCAGGTAGGTGAGAGACTGAGCCAGCCAGGCAGCGCTTTACAGCATGCAGGTGCACTCAGCAGGTGCTGCGTGTGTGCGATGCGGAGGGGAAAAGGCATACATCCCCACCCTGTCATGGACCCCATCATGGGCCTGTAGACAGGCATGTGTACCAGAATGCGTCAGACAACCTAACCCACGGGGCTCTGCATATTTGCCATTGTCACATACGTGTTTGTCGTAATCACATAATCACATAATCACATGCTCGCATGTAGCCACTGGAGGCCACCGTGCGCTGAACTGTACGTTCGCTGCTGCCTATGCCCTGGACGTCCCTGCGCGCTCGCTGTGCAGTTCCAGCTTGATGCGCTGGTGGTTGCCGGCGGCTGTGCGACGGTCCTCGAGGCCAGGCACACGCTGCACAGTGCCAACGTGGAGCAGCTTGATAGCGCCATGCGCAAGATCAAGTGGGTGGTACCCGTTCACGTACCGAAAGTATTGGCCTGCATGCTTTGTCAATGGCGTTTGTTGCCTTGCCTGAAGCAAGCGCAGTTGCCTCACGCTTGCAGCATATGCAACCTGTGCAGCCAGCGGGCATCCCATTTTCATGCCCAGGTGACTGCCATGATTACATTACCTTCGAACGCTTACAGCCTTGCATGCCTGAACCCATGAACACTTCAACTCGTAATGGTTCTGTAGTACGTCCCCGTCTGGCGGGAGCGCAGGTCCCGGCCAGAAAGCTCTTGATTGTACCGTTGTGCAGCCCTGCACCTGCTTGCTGCTTCGCTCACCAATGTATATGGCTACGCAGCCTTGTGTTGCAGCTATGCAGCCTGTTGCCTGCCTGTTTTCTTTGCGCACCTGTCATGCATAACGTTATTAACGTATCATACTGCGCTCCGCAGGGAGCTGGTGGAGTAACGTTGCAGCCCATGCTAGCCCTTGCTTTGTTGATCCACATAACTCTTACTGCTCGCAGGGAGCTGGCAGAGGGCTACGAGGGCGGTGATGCGGAGCTCTTCCGCGGCCGGCAGCTCAAGGGGGTGCTGGCGGGGCGCTCCGTCACCGCCGATCCCGTGGACAAGCAGCGCCTGCTCAATGCTGCCAGGTCCCGGGGGTACGAGCTGTGGCTGCCTAGCGGGACCGGCCTGAGTTGTTTGGGTCCAACGGATGCCAGCTCCCCGCAGCACGACTAGATAGCCATGCGTGTGAGATATCGTGGCGTAGCGGCCGGGGCAGGGCTTGAGAGGCATTCAAAGACCCAGGGCGCATGGCATGTCTATTATTGTTCAAGGTTTGGGTATGAGCCTTTTGTGTCTGACGCGGGTGTGACCGCAAACCGTGAGCGGCCAGAGGCAGCATAACACACCCACCGTGCGCCCCTCCATCAAGGCTGTGCATCCATCGCAACAGAAGCACAGCGAGTGCTGGTGTACAGTGGTTGGCCCACTGGTTGGTGTGCGGCACATCTATCCCAGCAGCATGCTGGATTCGGGAGCCTTGTGGGATGACTCTAGGAGTGCACAGCTAGTGGCTCGTTGGTACAGCAGTATAGCAGTACAGGCAGCACAGCTAGCACAGCTAGTGCCTCGCACCTATTGGGAGAGTGTATGATGGGAGAGAGCGTGATGAGCGGGAGAGTGCAGCATGCATGCATGCAAGGCGTGAGACATGCATGGCGGCACTCAACCATCTGTCATATCGCTTGCATGCAGGGCGCGGGTACGAAGCGTTGCAGGAGATTTAGGTAGGTGTCCTTGTACGTGGCAGTGTTTCCCGGGTTGTTTTATGCAACTGTGATGTTGCCACCTACCGCATTGCTCTTCAAGTACGGCCGAGCGCGTCCAGCAACAGCTGCTACCACTGAAGTCCGCTCCCTTGCTGGCCATTCCGCAATCCCGTTTCTCATTCCATGGGTCGCACTCTGTTTGTCGCTCACAGGCATCGGCGGTGCTGCTTGCGCATATGCATACGTATTCAAGCGGTCTGTCTGCGCTGCCAAGCAGCTGGAACAAGCACAGCTGGAGACGAGCCACAGGCCGAGTTACAGCTGTGGAGAATGTGCTGATAGTAATACAACCCTACAACCCTAAACCCTAAACGTAAACCCTAATGACCTGCTGGCAATGAGCGGGAACACAACAACAGGGCACGCCAGAGCCTACGGGCACGTTTGAAGGCTGCAGAAATGAGAAAGGCACATGCTGACATGCACATGCACATGTTTGGCGGTGAGCGCTCAGAGACGCACGGCTTGCCGCTGCATGCGAGTGCGTATGTGCGAGTGTGCTGCGTAGCGCCGAAAGCTCAAGCTGCGGCATGGGGGATGCCGGTGACTGAGGGGGATGGGTATAATCAGTAGGGGTGCTAGGGTGGTGGGTGGGTGGTGGGTTTCCGGCATCTGATGGAGTTGGCCCTCTGACGTCGGGTATGCCGTCGCCGCTCGCACAGCGTGTTGCAGCATGATGACCCGAATCGAGCGTGCACCAGGCATCGTGTTGTGCACGTCCCCGTTTTTCTGTTTGGACGGAAACGGTTACATAGCGATGGCTGTGCTGAAGCAGACACAAGCAGGACATGCAAACCCTGCACACACTCGCAAGCAGAGAACACAGATGGCCAGATTCCGACCAGGCAGGCGGTGAGGTGGGCAGTCACTCGTAGTCCTGATGAGTCCAGTGCAGCAGGTCTGTGTAAAGCCAGTGTCTGTTTGGTACTGGTGTACTAGTGGATTCACACTTTTTGAGTGCTGAGATAAGTGCTCAGATTGCTTGTACTAGATAGCGCGTACTCTGGACTAGGTACCTCCTGGCGCAATGAACAATATTGAGTGGTGCCAAAAGAGCGTATGACTGCTTATCATGATAGCTGAAGTGAGCGCTTGGTGCGTTGTTCAACAGGATATACTCGTTCGCTTTCACAGCTTTCAGCACGTCAGTAGTACGTTTCGGGCGGGCAACAACGCGTTCCGGCCGGCTTCCTTGCCTAAGCCGAACGGGGGACTTCATCACCTAGCTGTGACTCTTTAAGTCGTGACTACACCACCGCAAGGAGGACTTGCGCAGTTTCACTCAGTGTTGTCAGCGCAGAGGTGCAGACAGGACAGGCACAGCGGACATACCCGCACAGGCAGTAGTAGGACAACAGGTGAGGAGCATGCACTGGGTGTTTGAACTATTGCTGCTGAAAAGTGGTGACGAAGCTCAGTGCCCTGCGTGAAGCACCTTGCTTGCGCGCCGCGCCCGACCATTTATGTGTTTAGCTTATCCCCAGAGATCCTGGCACGGAACACCCCCTTCTGCTGCATATAAATTTCTAGGACGACAATCCACGCCACGCAAGCGTGCTTAACAGGCACACCCTTGGCGACGCGTCCTCGCTTCAAAGGCTCGACTGGCCACATGTGTAGCACCAACTGGCGTGTTCTGCAGCGCACAGCTCGTGCACCGACAGTGGCTGCTTCCACCAGGGTTTTTGTTACTCTACCGCACAACAGTGCTTCGTTCGTTCGTGCAGCATGCAAAGCGGTCGCTCGTGCGTCGGTCCATTCCAGCTTGCAGCGTATTGAACGCTCACCTTCAGGCTGAGCCTGTTCGATGCGAGCCAAGACAGGAACAGCACTGAGTATCTTGCAACTTTTTTGAACCCTGACATGCATTGGGCCGGACAGGGGGCCTCTCAACCACTAGCATATGCTTAACACCCATCCGTGCCGTACGTCAGGTACTGAAGAGGGTGTATCATTTATTTATTTATGTATTTAAAGCCTTGTCCTTGCTCATGCTGGCGCACCTGTTAACGTCCCCTGGCCCCCAATTTCGGGCTGTGCTGGGCTGTGCGGTGGTTGACCGACACGTCCTGCCCTGCCACACAGTGCTGGCTGCCACAAACTGCGGGCTGTAGATTACCTATCACAGTGCACAGCACGGCATCACACACTGCATCACCACACTGACGGAAGGCCTGCTGCTGGTCGCGAGCGTGTTCTCAGCTGGTGGGATTGGTTAGCTCCCCTCCCTCGACCTTGAACACGTGTACCTAGACAGTACCCCTCCCTCGACCTCTCAGAACACGTGGTACACAGTACCCCTCCCTCGACATTTCAGAACACATGGTACACAGTACCCCTGCCCACGTCTTTACTTCAGGCGTGCACGATCCACCGCGCCCTTGCTTTTCGACCCCCCAGCAACTGACGGTCTGCCTGTTGTGCATGCATCGTGCATCGCCTTGCAGGGGAAATATACGCAGTCATTGCGCTCTTGGGGCACCACCAAGGCCTAGTTGGCTTGCTGCACACTTGGCATGCGCCGCAAGACGTGTGTGTAGTGCTGTAAACAGCGTAGCAGACGGAGTGTCAGGTCATGGCCACTGCAGGTGTTGCACCACAGGCTCAGCCACAGCTGGATGCTGAATTAGGGGCCCTTAGTTTATCGCTTTTGGTAATCGACACCAAGGACTGCACCACTGTCAGTCCGTTCAGCCGGGTACCAAACGATGTGATGGACGTCATCCTCACACCCCAGCGCGTGAACAAGGGCGTGAGGCAGGTCTGCAAGCAGTGGCGCGAGTGCTATGCACGCAACGTCACGGCCATGCGAAGCAGCGCCCTGTCAATGCTGTCGTTTGGCACCGGCGCTGCCTGGCCCTACCAACGTCCTGGTCAGCCCCTCCCTGCCTCGTTCACACACCTCAGCAGTTTTGAGGTGCACAAGACGCACCTTGATGGAGCGACAACCATGGCGACCGCCCTTGCCTGCTTGCGTAGCAGCACACATGTGCACGCCACCCTCACGCACCTGCACGTTGATTTTGACGGAGAGCACGGCAACGACGCTGTAGCACAGGCAGATTGCGCGTCGGCATTGGTGGCGCTAATCTCCGAGCTGCCCAGCCTGCGCACCCTGGTCTTGAGGCGGCGTCATAATCGTCCTGGTGAGCAGATGCCCCCTATCTCCATGGCCCTACAAGCGCTGCGCTGCCCGTCCGTGGCCAGCCTCACGCGCCTGGACCTGAGCAATAGCAGGCTGAATACGCTGCTGCTCAGCTCAGCTCACTTGTCAGGCTTGACACGGCTGGATCTGGCAGGTGTTGAATTTCCGCGAGACGGCTGGCAGTCACTGGCGGCATCGCTTGCAGCAGCCACGCACATCTCGTGCATCCAGCAGCTGGACCTGTCGTCAGGTTTCGCCGTTGAAGGCTGGAACGCGTTTTATGGTCGGGTCCAGGTCATGTCTGTGCCCAACGTCATGGCCTCACTCACCAGCCTCAAACTGTCTGGGTTTTGCCTGAATGCTGAGGAGTTGTCCAACCGACTGTGCGAGCAGCTGAAACGCCCAGGCCTTTGCGGACTGCGTGAGTTGGATCTGAGCAGGTGCCGCGCACGTAAAGTGCGAGGCAGCGAGGCACATGATGAAGATGGCAAGAGTGGCATGAAATATGTTGTGCGTGTGCTCACAAGCTCAACGCACCTCCGCCTGACCAAGCTGAACCTCATCGGCGGCACCGTGGACACGGCCGCGGATGTTGCAGCGATGCTGCAGCATGGCAGCCACCTGCATGGCTTGACAGAGCTGCACCTGCCTCAGATAAGGGGCCCGTCTGAGCGTGCCGCTGTGGTGTTAGACGCTCTGACGGCTACCACCGGCCTCAGCGCACTGCAGGTGCTGGGCTTGGGGGATCTGCGGCTGTCACGCTCTGCATCGTTGGCACTCGTATCAGCGCTGCAGTCCAACCACCTCAGCAGCTTAACATGGCTGCATCTGCCTCGTTGCGATGCGGACTGGCATTCAACGCAGCCGCTCGTCGAGCTGTTCACAAGCCCTTGCACTGCAAGCCTCACCGGTCTGCGTGGAATCGAAGTCTACGATGCGCCATTCACTCCCCCGTCTGGGCAGTTTGCGGTGTCATGCGCGGTGCTTTCATGCACTCGACTGAGCGGCCTGACGGGTCTGCGGGTCGGGCGCCTGGAGCCGACTACTTTGCATCAGTTCTGCGCGCTGCTGCCCAGCGCCCGTCACCTGTCAGCACTGCAAGAGTTGAACGTCAGCCGTGATTGGGGCAGCCCTGGCCTTGAGGATTTCATTACCGCCCTGCCTGCTGCAACGGTGTTGTCGCGCCTCCACACGCTGGGCGTACGTTATACTCATCGGGGTGGACCTGCTACGCTGCTATGCGACGCGCTGCGGGCCTCCACGCACCTTGTCGGGCTGCGCTGCGTCGAGGTGTACACAAACGGTGTTGGTGTGCCGCAGCTGGCTGCGGCATGTCTGGCCGTGCCACACCTGCAGGACGTGCAAATCCGTTGCTACACTTAGCATTCATCATCCAAATTCCCCCGCTCGCTTCCATGCGGGTGCCAAGTCTGGCTGTCTAGCCGAGTGTGAACAACATCTAAGCGCAGGGCAGAAGGCCCATTCCATCGTCGATCGTTGTCGTTGTTGTTGTTGTTGTGGAGGGTGGGTGGCAGGTAGGATCAAGCAATGACAATAGCAGGCTGACGCCTGATGAGAATTTGGTGCACAAGGGACGCAACCCGTCTTTGGTCAGTCTGGTCTAGGACGCCCCGCATGTCATACACACGTGATGTATGCTACGGGGCTTCGATGCGTTATGCGAACTGGGAACACCTTAGATAGCGTGGGCCTGACACATATCATTATTATGCGTACATTCCAACAGCTCGTGGCATTCATCCTCAACCCGGTTAAGTGGTGAACATAACGTACCTACCGTCGATTGAATCACCGCTCAAATATTATGGCAATTGCAGTGTGGTGGCTGGCTGTGCACCGTGTGTGGGTGAGTCAAGGCGTGTATGCCAGCCGCACGGGGCCCGACCTTGACGTGGGGTGTTTTTTGGAGTGCTTTGCTGTTGTTAGGGGAGCGTGTTTCGGGTAGGGCGTACTTAAGGCGCACAGGAGTATAGCACAGCGAGCAGCATCGGATGCTTGCGTATGGCTTGCGTGCAGCGCAGCGGAACCCTTGCTGCACACGTGCGTTGCTGCATTTTAGGGTCGGCACTGGGCCTACGCATGAGGGACCATCATGGTTGTAGGTACTTGGTGCATGACAATTCTCATGTGAGGTGAGTGCATGACTCCAGCACCTGTCACACCATAACATACACCAGACTCATGCCCATGATCATTTTTACTGGAAGAGCCTCACTCATGGCATGAGCAGAGTTTAGTCATGCGACTATGCTATGCATGCGTGTCATGGCTTGACACTGTGAAGGTGAGATGATCCTCCCTCACCGCATGAACGCATCAAGCATGTATTGGCTTGCCTTGGCTTGCCTTGCTTGGTTTCTTTTTCAGTGGCCACGGTGGAGGTTAGACCCTCACACTACACATTGCATCGGTTGTTGCATTGATGCTATGGTTGGTTGGATCGCATGGCTCACCGTTGGCAGGATACACCCAGTCCTTGTATGTCAGCTGCATCCACCAGTGCTTGCTTTGTGTCTCATACCAGTTACCTGTGATCAGTGCGATGTCCATTACGGTAAATACGGGCATCGGTGTGTACTGATGGATGGGTGACTGCATGCATGGGGTGTGCCCAGTGGTGCAAGGCACAGGGCCACACACCATGGCCACACACCATGACAAAACATGCGCAAGCATCGTCATCACCCCTTACTTGCACCTGTGGGTACAGCGGAGTCCTGCAGCTGCCCATGTTTCCACACAAGGACGGCAAGGTGAAGAAGCAAAAGTCAAGTGACACGTTGTCGCGTGCATGAGCAGGTGTGCATAGTCCAGTTATTACCTTCAATACAGCTGGCGCCCGACTGAGCATAGAACACATACAGTAGGCATGTATGCAGCACTTACGCTGGCGGCTTTTTCATACCATGAAAAGTGGTGGCACCGCGCAACCGGCACCAAACTGACCTTGCTCTGCTTGCCTACCTGCTGCATAATGTCTGCGAAGCCACGTGTAAGCGTACGCCTGTCCTTGTATACTGCCCAGTCCAGGTGCTAGGGGCACACGTGCTTAATGCAGCGCTGCAAGCTAGCACAGCGCTTGGGATTGGCCAGCCCTTACCACTACCAAGCCTGCACATGGTGTACTGACAGGTCTGGCATGCAGCTATTTGGTGTGCCCTACACCAGCAACATTGTGCAAACGGCATTGCATCACATGCACTGTGCCAAATAGAAGCCGCACCCCAACACCAATCTTCATCTTGACTCGACAGCTATAGTGTACCCACGACACTGCCGCCACTCACCACGCAGCGCCGCAACGAGGGTGCAGGGAGCACCTAAACGTGTAGCGCATGCATGTAGGGGAGCACCCAAACGTGTAGCGCATGCATGTAGGGGAGCTCCCAAACGTGTAGCGCATGCATGTAGGGGAGCACCCAAACGTGTAGCGCATGCATGTAGGGGAGGGCATGTCGGGGAGGGCAGTATACACAGGTGGTCAGCAGGGGTCCATGGGCAAACGCAGATGCATGCTCACACAACATCAGTAACGAACTTCAAAGCTACTGTACCACGAGCCCGCGAGCGTTAACTGATGGTTTGTCTAAGAGGTGAAGATCACAGTGCGCTCTAGGATCCTACCCGAGCTTTAGCTTCCGTTGCATTTGGAAGCCAATGGTACGGTCATGCACAACAGTCAGCACACATGAACGATAAAGCGCGTCCTCATGGCCTACATCATATCCACACTTCCACACCCACGTCAGCATTCGATGCCGGCCGGGCGTCAACAATGCTCAGATCAAGGCAGGTCCCCCGCCTATGCGTCCCAAGCAAGCTACAATTCAAAGCGCCATGCAGCAGCACTGGCATTGTACCAACGAAGGTTAGGAAGCACGCGATGTTGGGTCCCTGATATGACTGGTGCCAACTGATCAGCATGTATGTACCACACGGGTAGGTGTGCTGGATGGCAGCTTCTGCTACTGTTCCTAATACATCCAACACATCCAACACAGTCCATTGCCGCTCGCGCATGCCACATTGCCCAGCCGCAGGCCAACCCAAACTGGCAACTAACCATGCTGAGGCCACCTACTGATCCACTGAGCCGTTGCCACATGACGACACGTGAGCGGTGCTTCGGTGCTTCAATCACTCTGCTTTGCCCCACGGTGCCAGGGCGAGTATGCATTGCTGGTGGTGGGTGAGGGGGCAATGAACTGCTGCCACGGAGCAACTGGAGTGGGCAGGTCAGGCAAGTCAGGCATGCAGCTGAACATTCACTGGCACATTGCGCACGCACCCGCACCCCCATTCCCCCCTCCTCCAACACACTCTCGATCAACGTGCTCTCATAAACACCCTGACACATACCATGGTTGTGCGTGAGCATACAATTGCGCACATGGATGAATAACTCAGGGCACAACTGTGCGCACAGTTACGGCAATCGCATGGCGATACATGCACACAGAGTATGCGGACGCCTGCGCACACGCGACCGCAAACACAATATGCGTGCGTGCCGCGCGCTCAGCTTGGCATGCGCTCACTTATATGCAGCAACATGTTGGCCATGGGCCAGACGCAGCAGGGCGCGGCAAAGACAACGCGGCAGGCGAGGGGCAGAGATGCTGGCACCAGCGCCCATGGTGCACACCCACACGCGGCTTCTCACACACGCCGCTTTGCTTTCCTCCCTCCTCCCGCCCTCCCGTCTACCCAGTGGCTGGTAGAGTGCGCACCTGCTGATCATTGCTTGTTGCACTGTCGCGGCCTTCCAGCACACCACCGATGACATCGCCGTTGCTTTCACCTGCTGTAGCGCTGGCGCCCTAAACGCTGAGCGCAAAAGCAACTGCAAAAGCACTCATAGGTGCAACCGCATTACGCGATGCCTGGGGAGATTTGAGCAACGCTTCAGGAGCCTTCTTCATCATACCAAACATTGGGTGGCGCCATGCAACACTACCAAACACGTGGATCCGTGTAGACGTGTCCGGCGCACCGCCGCGCGTGCGCTCAGAATATTCCACAAGTCTGGTAGGGCCCC